>JAMZAV010003230.1:0-182483 GCA_024449915.1 Sweltsa coloradensis | reverse complement strand
GGCGGAGCCATCTGTTGACAGCGGGTCGAGCAGTGGACGATGGACATGTGCCAGCTGTCAGAAACAAATAAAAGCGTTTTTTTTATTTATTTATTAATTGGCCACATACAGCATTATGCCATTTTACAGTTGACCAGTATAAAAAAACTGATGATTAAAAACGATGAAATGATGATGAAGAAGAGGAGGGGAAGAGACCCCGGGTACCGGCACATAGCCTACTTTTGCAAGAGTTAGGGCTTAATAATGTGATCAATTGTACTAGCCCATATTTTGTGGGCATATGTTTCTTTATGGTGGTAAATTTGATTGTTTTATAATTATGTACAGAATGTATGATGTATGTGATGATAATGTGTTGTATGACATGAAAAAATAGAAAAAATGCTAAAAAGATATACTACTACTACTACTACTACTACTACTTCTTTCGAAAAAGTACCAAGGGGACCGACGGCTTAACGTCCCATCCGAATCGAAGGTGTTACTTTGACAGTCATATAGGTTCCTCCACTAACCCGGACTGCCGAGCAGACGTCGAGGAGAACGAAGCCGTCACACAAAGTTTCAAAACTCTCGTTTTGCTCTAGCCAGCGGTATACGTGTGTTTCAGGGCAGAGGAGCGTTCACCCACTCACCCCTGACCACGCCCGATGTTGCTTAACTTCGGTGTTTCTGTGAGAAACGGTTAAACGATGCGGCTAAACCGCTGTATTGTTTTATGACTTCACGTAGTGGCCTAGAAACCCATACTGTCTAAAAAAAAAAACTATTTTATAGAAACTCACCTTTAGTGTACCTATTCAAAAGAAGTCGCCAATCTCAATCTTCTGGATCACCCTCGGCTTCGATGCCTCTCTTACATACTTCACGAGGTAGTAGTACTGTTCAAGGCGTTCCCCGCTCGCATCTTGGGTAGAGAAGAAGGCATCCAACGTTCCAAGACCTCCCTCTGAGGAGGAGGCTGGACTTCAGCTTCTTTCACTTCCATGTCTTCGGGATTGGCAATTATCTTTTCTTCATCATCATCATTATTCTCGTCGATAGCCGATGTTGGGACATTTTTATCTATTTTGACAAAGTTCACATTGAAAACTCTTTCGAACACTTGTATTGTCTCAGCAGTTTGTTCACCTTCTTCTACTGCAGTACAGTGATTAGCCTACATCATTATTGTTGTGCAAAACCAGCTTTATGAAGCAGTTAAACCACAGTTTCACTCGTAACTTGCTTCCATGCAGCTGTAATATTCCGTATGGCTTCGAGAACTGTCAACTTCCTGAGTTTGTCAAGGCCGCTCCTTCCCGATCCATTTGCCGCGGTAGGCGTCGATCAGGCGTCTTCTCTAGAATCGCTTACAGAGTAAATAATACCCTGGTGGCGGGGTTGGTTACACTGGCAGTGTTTGGTGCAAGAAATAACCCCTCGACGTTTGGAATCACAGGCCGTCAACCGAGTGTCCAGAAAAGTTGTCAAGGAGCAACAAACTCTTGCACTTCGTCCTCGTCTACTTTATTGCTTTCACCACAAATTTCCCAGGCTTCTGATATTAAAACGATTCTGAAACCGCCATATAGTTGGAATTTGTTTCCCGTTAATTGGATGAGCGTAGCGAGCGAAGCGAAGATTCCATTTCACTACACTGGAGAAAAAAATCCGGAATGTTTTTTTTTGTTTTTTTTTTATCTGTCTTTTTTTCTGTCTGTTAACACGATTCCGGCAAAAACCGGGATACTCCGATTGCGATGAAATTTTATGGAGGCCTTCGAAAATCTCTGAACTAAGAACTGCCACGTTTTTGAGCGAAATCGAAAAATTATTTCTCATGAAAATCGCAATTTTACGATTTTTTTTCGTTTTTTAAAAAATTTCTTCGACTTATAACTCCTACATGCTTTATCCGATTGTAATGATTTTTTCACAGAACCTTAATTTTATGAATTGATATATTCGTGTGAAATTTGAGCGTAATCAAATAATTATTGCTCATGAAAATCGCAAATTTACGATTTTTTAATTTCTTCGCTTATAACACCTACATGCTTTATCCCATTAAAATGATTTTTTCACAGAACCTTAATTTTAAGAATTAATATATTCGTGTAAAATTTGTGCGCAATCGAATAAATTTTTTCTTATGAAAATTTCAATATTACGATTTTTTTCCTTTTTTAAAATTACGATTAATTTTTTAAAAAAAAAGTTAAATTTTTTTTTTAATTTGATTTAATTTTAAAAAAATTTCAACAAAGTTCTGATTTTTTCACAGAACAACAGAAAATCCCAAAAAAAACATGGCAGCTCAATTCACCAATTACGCTCATCCAACAAAAGCGGCGGGACTTAAGCGTTTTCCTAGTATCTTGCAAGGTACGATTTTTTTTTTTCCGCCGGTACAAATACTGTACGATTTTTTCTTCCGCCGGTACAACTACTAACTTTGTACCGGCAGAAGAAAAAAATCGGACCTTTGCAAGATATTAATGGAAACAAATTCCAACTATATGAGTTTATAGCCAGGAGTATGTGTTACGAATAGAAACAAAAATTACCCTTCTAACCTACAAATTATGAGCAGGAATCTGTGCCGTGTATACGTCACAAATTTCACTATAATCGTCTATAACCGCTCAACCGAAAAATAAATCAAAAATAGTTTTGGCAATGTCAGATGATCATATTGATGACCTATGTGCAATGTTTTGTTAATCTAATATTTAGGAAAATTTTAATTGGGTCCATGGATCCTCCTTAATCAATTATACATTGTGACTCCACACTTTGAATACCCCTTTATACAAAAATATAGGCCTAGTGAGTCAGTAATGAAATGCAATGTTTAGTAAACGTAATGATAGGTTTGTATGTTTAAGTACGTTAAAGCTAATGGAGTGCACACTCCTCCTAAATTATTTTATACTTTTGTATTAATCACATCTTTGTCTGTCACCGTCTATCCTGTTATGTCAATTTTGTTTGTAAATTGCCTATGTTCAAGTTTCCCCAAACCTTTGTGGACTTTGCTATTGCTCGTTATATTTTGTATGAAATGTTAAACCTGTAAAATTAATAACATGCAAATAAAACAACTGGTGAACTGAACTTCTTAGATAAATATCTAACAAGCTCTAATATTTACTCTTACAAGGTCTTGTTATACTCTCCTCAGTCCTTTTTCAAAATTTTGTTTTTGGTATTCTTTGTTTGTCCATAGATATTAAAAAAACCCTATAGTAGGCTAGATCCCGCAGTCAGTAATCCCCTTCCGTGATAATTTGAAGCCATCTTGAATATGGCTGTTTGCATGTTAAGTAAATGGGGGCGATTTGAGCCAAATAGTTTTCAAGATTGCCGCCAGGTTGACAGGTGAGCATACTAGCCATTAACACCAAATGTTTACTAAATTCCCTATTGCAATAACTTCTTATTGTTTCTGTTTGTACATTCTTATGCTGCACAAGCTAAAGCCATATCATACAATCCAGAAAAATACTTCATTGCATTAAAAAAGCATAATATAAAAGTAAAACACTAAATCGCCATTTTGAATAATGCAGATTGACTCTTCAATCTGCTACGCTCGCGTCTGTGTGGAGGTTATGGAGACTGCGTATCTAGCCTACTGTAGGTGTTTAATCTATCCAACCAAATACAAAAATTTGTAAAAAAAAAAAACGGCAGCCAAGCTCTCCTTCTAAAGTCTCCGGCTGTGAATGCTGTGAGATATAGAAGTTGAGCCAAGCTTTTATTCTTTCTCCCTAGTTTCGCTTTTAAAATAAGTAAGATCATTTTCGCCTGTTGACGAGCGCCAAGCCAACGATTTTTGTGGTAAAAAAGTAAAATTTTAAACTCGAAATCATAAAAAAAATGGCTTGGCCATGAACCAAATTCAATGGCCAAGGCAATTTTTTTTATGATTTCGAGTTTAAAAATTTTACTTTTTTACCACAAAAATCGTTGGCTTGGCGCTCGTCAACAGGCGAAATGATCTTACTTATTTTTCAAAGCGAAACTAGGGAGAAAGAATAAAAAGCTTGGCTCAACTTCTATATCTCACAGCATTCACAGCCGGAGACTTTAGAAGGAGAGCTTGGCTGCCGTTTTTTTTTTACAAATTTTTGTATTTGGTGGATATTACATCTTTTTGTTGTTCGTTCGCTATCAAGGTGTGAATGATTAAATTTGTTGAGTTCAAAGTTGTTTTTTACATTTTTGGGCCCACGGTCCCCCCAAAGATACCCCTTAAAATAAATAAATAAATTTTTATTTACAGACTACCCACTCAGTTAAATAACTGATTTTCAGTGGGGGACTTTAAATCAAAGCGACCAAGCCAACCCTGCAGGCCCCCGACGCAATCGACGAGTGAGCGATAACCAACCAAAGATCGATATTTTAATAGGAAATATATCAATCAGTGGTATGGACAGTGCGAACACCCGCGGATCAACGCCAGAATCAACAAGGCCGATTCAGAACAACTCTGAAATTTATTATGTGCTTCGTTGCTAGGACGGCTCCAAAGTCACCGTTTACAAACTCCTAAGACAAGAACTGATCAGACTTAAGTCCAAATCAGAAGTTAAAAAACTTCTGACTTGAGCGGGAATCGAACCCTGGCCCTTCTGCATTGGAAGCAGATACGCTAACAACAAGACCAACGCACTAGCATAAGCACTAGATATTTATAATGGTTAAGAGCATGTTTAATTTCAAGCTTGTATACAAATTACTACGCCTGAGTAATTACGCGTTTTGATTTTGCTAGGACGGCTCCAAAGTCACCGTTTACAAACTCCTAAGACAAGAACTGATAGACTTAAGTCCAAATCAGAAGTTAAAAAACTTCTGACTTTAGCGGGAATCGAACCCTGGCCCGTCTGCATTGGAAGCAGATACGCTAACAACAAGACCAACGCACTAGCATAAGCTCTAGATATTTATAATGGTTAAGAGCATGTTTAATTTCAAGCTTGTATACAAATTACTACGCCTGAGTAATTACGCGTTTTGATTTTGCTAGGACGGCTCCAAAGTCACCGTTTACAAACTCCTAAGACAAGAACTGATAGACTTAAGTCCAAATCAGAAGTAAAAAACTTCTGACTTTAGCGGAATCGAACCCTGGCCCTTCTGCATTGGAAGCAGATACGCTAACAACAAGACCAACGCACTAACATAAGCACTTGATATTTATAATGGTTAAGAGCATGTTTAATTCAAGCTTGTACAAATTACTACGCCTGAGTAATTACGCGTTTTGATTTTGATTTTGATTTGATTTTCCCCGGTCCCAATTGCCCGGTTTTTGTATATGAGGTACATCTGAGTGTGGCCCAAGTTTCAAAGTTCTAAGATGAACCGTTTTCTCGGTATAGCGTATTATTCATAAGAGTACGGAATCACCTACTTTTGATAATTTTTGCTTTCCATATTCAAAAGGTTAACCAATTTGCTTTCCATATTCAAAAGTGATAAAGAATGAGAGATATCAAAATGTATTCCACGTTTGAAACATCTCAGTTGTAGCGTTTTCTTTGAATGATTCATTTCTTAAAGTTCAGATATGTTTTTTGTCATTTTTGGGCCCATGGTCATCCCAAATTTAGCCCCTTGTGTTTTGGACGCAAGATATTTATAATGGTTAATAGCATGTTAAATTTCAAGTTTGTACAAATTACCACGCCTTGGTAATTACGCGTTTTGATTATCATCCAAATTTTGATTTTCTCCGGTCCCTGTTACCCGATTTTGGTTTGGAAAGCAAAAGGCACTGCGTCTGAAATACACCTAAGTGTGGTCCAAGTTTCATAGTTCTAAGATTTACCGTTTTCTCTGTAGGCTAAAGAACTCTCCGCGGAGAACTGCCACCCACCCACCCACCCACCCACCCAACCACCAGCCACCAGCCAGCCTTAAGGAATTTGACGATGTTGAGAGCCTTTTTTAACACAGAACGAGTTGTCGGATCGGGTTGATTTTTTTTTTTGGTATGTCATGGACCACATACCAGGTCATATACCGAGTTTCAAGATTGTAACTCTTTCGGGGCGGCGTGTGCAGATAGCTGAAAACCCCCAACTCTTGTAGGTGTATATAGGGCCGGAGTTCGGTGTCGCCTAAGGATCGCATCGCTTGTCTGCCGGGCGACGACCGTCGCCCTATATGGTTTGTCCATTCTTCTCAGAATGTAAATACTTTTTATTTCGTCTACCCTATCTCTTCCAATCTTGAACAAAACCTTGTCAACTCCAAATCTCTTTCTTATTTCTATACTTCTGACTTTCAAGCTTTGATATTCTTTCTTTGCTCCTTGTGAACTTGATCTCTGCGGCTTGTGGTTTACTCGAGTCCCTCACTCCTAAAGTCAAGGCCACTTCACCATGTTATGTTACTATTGGCAACTAGTTCAACCTTATGAACTAACCTTTATTTGTATATTTATTTAACAATTAGTTAGTTAACCTTTATCCCAGTTGCGTTCTTACTCGCTGATAACATATTTCGGCCTGAGCCACTCTCTAACCCTTTTCTTTTTCCATGATTGCATTGTTTGTTATAATAATATGTCCTAGTAAATTAGTAAATTCATCAACAACGTGTAATTAATTTGCTCCAACCTTGATCTTTTCCCATCAAGACAATTCAAGATAAACGGCGCTTATTCTATGGCTCCGTGCATGTGTGTGTGTGTGTGTGTGTGTGTGTGTGTGTGTGTGTGTGTGTGTGTGTGTTTGTTTCGCATACGTTGCGAGATCATACGGGTGAATACACAACAGAGCTCCGAGATCATTTTTCAATCCGAGATCAGACCCCCTGATCTCGTTTGTTTTTGTTGCATATCTTGACAGGTAATGCTCATACGAGTATTTATATGCAATTTTTAGCATGATCTCGTTTTGAGTGTGTATACGAATTTTTAGTTCGCGAGTGTACCCACCAGGGCTGCGCTGCAATAGCGCCTATACACACGGTTCACACACCGTACAAACATCACGCATTGTTCGAGATCATTTTCAAATTTGAATCAGCCAATCAAATGCTTTACACAGTATGGTGTTCCACGCACAATAAGAGATCATTCCGAATGGTTTTTAAATTTGAAATATTTAAGCATCCAATCAGATGCAATACACAGTACAATGTTTGACATACGTTTAGAGTTCATGCGGAGCCTTTTAAATTTGAAATATTTGAAGCGTCCAATCAAATGCAATACACATAATGACATTCCAGCTGCTTAAGAGATCATTCCAAATTGATGTTAATTTGGAAATAATCTACATCATTTAAATAATGTATGGATGCGTTGGTACAACGCACGCCAACACAACATATTTTCAATCATATGCGAGCCACCTATATTCTATCTACAACGCCATACCATCTAAAATATGGGGACCCTCCTGACTAACATACCACTTACTTCTTGAAGAACGATAAATAAAATAATTAATTATATATTTTGTTGTTGGTGGTTAACTCTCGCCAACACAAGATATTTTTAATCACTTGTCAGCCACCTATATATTTTATCTACGTTAGACCATCTAAAATATGGGTACATACCGACTCACATACCACTTACTTCCTGAAGAACGATAAATAAAACTAGGAAAACGCTTAAGTCCCGCCGCGTTGTTGGATGAGCGTAATTGGTGCATTGAGCTACCATGTGTTATATGGATTTTCTGTTGTTCTGTGAAAAAATCATTACTTAGTTGAAGATTTTTTTTAAATTTATTTAAATTTAATGAAAAATAAACTTTAATCTTTAATTTTTTTAATTAATCGTTATTTAAAAAAAGAAAAAAATCGTAAATTTTCGATTTTCATAAGAAATAGTTATTCGATTGAGCTCAAATTTCACACGAATATATTAATTCATAGAATTAAGGTTCTGTGAAAAAATCATTACAATCGTATAAATCATGTAGGTGTTATATAAGTCAAAGAATTGTTTAAAAAAAGGAAAAAAACGTAAAATTTCGATTTTCATAAGAAATATTTTTTCGATTGCGCTCAAATTTTACAAGAATATCTTAATTCATAAAATTATGGTTCTGTGAAAAATCATTAAAATCGGATAAAGCATGTAGGTGTTATAAGTCCAAGAAATTGTTAAAAAATCGAAAAAAATCGTAAAATTGCGATTTTCATGAGAAATAATTTTTCGATTTGTGCTCAAAAACGTGGCAGTTCTAAGTTCAGAGATTTCGAAGACCTCCATAAAATTTCATCGCAATCGGATTATCGGTTTAGCCGGAATCGTGTTAACAAACAGACAAAAATACAGAAAAAAAAAAAAAAAAAAAAAAAAAACATTCCGGATTTTTTTCTCCAGTGTAGTGAAATGGAATCTTCGCTCCGCTCGCTACGCTCGCTACGCTCATCCAAAAACGCTAAACTCCCGTCGCGTTGTTGAGCGAGCACCGGTACGTGCAACAACGACTACGACATTCCCATAATGTTACATACCAATAAGTCTTAAGGTCTTGACCGATTTGGCTGAAAATTTGTAAAATGAGAAAATGTTGTACTTATTGACCCTGCAAAGTTTCATAACGATCGAAACATTTTTTATTTTGTATTTTTTTATTTTATTTTTTATTTTTTATAACCAACGATCGGATTTTGTTCAAAAACTATACAGCAACCCGCCTAGGTGGTATGTACATGTGTGAAAAATTTCAGGTCGATCAGAGAAACGGTGCGACCTGTATCGAAGCAGTAACAGAAAAAAACAAACAAACAAAAAACAAACAGACATTCGAGCCATAAGAGTCAAGTGGAGACGCTCGCTTCGCTCGCTCAAAAACTAACTCTGAATAAAATTTAAAAAAACTCCCACTGTACGATAATGTAAAAAGTTCATTTTCTCACTTGTAAGATGTTGTTTTAAGTTCACATTATCTTTTCTGTGTGTGTGTTTTATTTTTTTATCGTGGGAACTAGGAGGGTGCATTATGCCCCGCTTCAGGTGAACTAGGTATGTTGCGGATAGGACAATTGTGAAGGGATGTCCGAGGGCTGTTTAAGAGGACTCAATCCCTTGCATTCGCATTAACGACTTAGGAAAATCCCGGATAAAACCTTCAGTCAGGATTGCCGGTCTCGACGGGATTTGAACTCGGGACTTCGCGAATCAGAGTCGCCCGAGCCAACACTGTCGGTTGTATATGTATGTTTGTCTGGCACTTCTTATGACTAGGAAAACGCTCAGTTGGACGCGTTGTTGAGCGAGCACCGGTACGTGCAACATGACCCGAGTACGACATTTCCATAAGGCCCACCACACAGTGTAGGCCTAACTGGATATTGACATTGTATACACTATACTATTCCAACATCTTTGCATTGTACTAATTCACGTCATGCCTTCTAAAGTGTATCTTTGTATCTTCACTGCCTCCTTCATTTTTTAACATCATTTTTCGAATTATGATTACCAATAAGTCTTTAAGGTCTTGACCGATTTAGCTGAAAATTTGGAATATAGGAGAGAATGTTGTACTTATTGACCCTGCAAAATTTCATAACGATCGGAACATTTTTTTTTTTTTTATTATTATTTTTTTTTATAACCAACGATCGGATTTTGTTCAAAAACTATACAGCAACCCGCCTAGGTGGTATGTACATGTGTGCAAAATTTCAGGTCGATCAGAGAAACGGTGCGACCTGTATCGAAGCAGTAACAGAAAAAAAAAAAAAAAAGACATTCGAGCCATAAGAGTCAAGTGGAGACGTTCGCTACGCTCGCTCAAAAAAAATTATATATTTTTTGTGGTGGTAACTCTCGCCAACCAACATATTTTATCACATGTCAGCCACCTATATATCAGGGGACGGTCGTCGCCGGCAGACAAGCGATGCGACTTGGCGACACCGAACTCGGCCTATATACAGCTACAGAGTTGGGGGTTTCAGCTATCTGCACACGCCGCCCGAAAGAGTTACATCTTGAAACTCGGTATTGACTGGTATGTGGTCAATGAATACCAAAAAAAAATCAACCGATCCGACAACTGTTCTGTGTTAAAAAAGCTCTCAACATCGTCAAATCTTAAGCTGGCTGGTGGTTGGGGTGGGTGGGTGGTTTGGCTAGATTTTCGCGGAGTTTTCTTTAAAAATACAGAGGAAAACGGGAAATTTAAAACTATGAAACTGGACCCACTTAGATGTATTTTCACGCAGGACTTTTGCTTTCAAACCCAAAAATCGGGTTAAAAAGGCCGGAAAAAAATCAAAATTGGATAAATAATCAAAACGGTAATTACCAAGGCGTGTAATTTGAAAACTTGAATTAAACATTGCTTTAACCATTTAAATATTTTGCGTGCAAAACACAAGGGTCAAAATTTGGGAAAACCATGGGCCCAAAAATGACAAAAACATATTGAACTTTAAGAAAGAATCATCAAAGAAACGTACAACTGAGATGTTTTCAAACGGGAATACATTTTGAACTCCATTCTTTTACTTTTGAATATGAAACAAAATTGTGTTAACGGTACCGGAAAAACCAAAATTTATAAAAAGTAGGTAATTCGTACTTTATGAATAATAGCTTTTCCCAGAAAAACGGTTCATTTAGAACTTGAAACTTGGGCACACTCAGATGTACCTCATATAACAAAAAAACCGGGCAATTGGGGACCGGGGAAAACCCAAAATAAAAATTTAAATAAAAAAGGTAATTACTCAGGGTTCTGGTATTTGAATACATTGACTTTGTTTTCCCTCATCATATTTTTGGGTGTACAAAAAAAGTGGTGATCAAATTTTACACGTAAAAATAAATAACAAATTGGTCGAAGGGGCAAACGATGTGTTTTGCATGTCTAAAATCGTATGTAGTATAATCATCAAATAAAACAATTTATCTAAGTTCTAGTTTCCAAGTTGTATACGAATCCACCCCCAAAAATAATATCTATCTATAAAAAAATTTTAATATTCTAATTTCTAATAATAAAAACTTTTAACAATAAAATAATATTCTAGCGTAATCGTGAACCTTCATTTTATTACCCACTATTAATTCTTTTTGGATGTCACATTTTTTAATTTTAGATATTTCTTGAAAGTGATTAATATTTGGTGGTGTCCCCAACAGGGTTTCCAAAGTGAAAGGTTATGGATTGTTTGGGATATTAGCTATTTTAAAATTGTTAAAAGTCAATAATCGTGCATAGGATAAATACATTCTAGACGTTTTAAATTTATTAATGGGACGTTCATTGTTATGTTACATCTCATTTCTACTACTTGTGGTTATTCCCAAAAGTGGCATTAAAGTTGCATTTAAATTAAGCTAGTAATGGAATGGGCTTTTTGTACCTCAATATATGAGACCCAGTAACTTAGAGTTTGTTGTGAAAACCACTATGGTATTAAACAAAATTCAAAGTTGAAAATTATTGACGAAACCTAGCATAATTAATAATTATAATATAATGTGCGACAAAAGCGACGGGAGAGAGCCGGTTAATAATACAAAATATACTGTTTAATAACTAAAATTTTTTATTTCTTGGATATAAAATAAAATGTCAATTGAAAATAAATAATTAAGTGAGAAAGCTGCTGCAATCTGGCCCTTCGTAACTTGTATACTAACTCTTCCCTAGACATTAATTGACTAAAAATAAAAATAAACCAAAAAAAATTTTTAAATTTTAATATATATTGTCACTGCTGAATTTGACAAAACTTTTTTAACGTGATACTAAAAAAGAACAATCTAAATAAATGTATTAAAAAATCTTGAGCGATCAGTTTTATGTTGCGTTTATGCGGGTAGTGAAATTGAGTATGTACGGATCGGCTACAATATAGGCATATGTTTGTATGCTATTATTGTACTTTACGGTGCAAATAAATACAACAAAAAAACGAAAACTAACACCCATTATCAAATGCAAGGAGCACGTCCGGGAAGAATTAGTTTTAACATTGAAAACCTTTGTACTAAAATGTATGAATATAATGTGAATGTAGTTTAAGTTTTATAACAATGGATCTTATTTATCACGCGAATATAATACAAAAAGGAGAGTGGCCCCTCAACATGAGAGTATAAAAAAATTTACCTATTCAGGTCCAGCCCCAGAAAAATAATCATTCACGAATCACGATTTTTTAAATTAAACAGATTCGTCATAATACGCTTTTAAAGTATTGGAATCCGAGACTACAAACAACATGATTGAATATTGTAATTATGTTCAAAATCCTTAACTTTTGTCATTATTGTGTCTGCAATCTGCTTTATGTTAAATTTTTTAGGGTCGCCTTTGTAAATCATTTTTTTAATGAATATGAAGACTTAATAAATATTTAAAATATAAAATTAATTTGGATCCTGGAGTCGCTGAGGTAGCAAGGAGAACTATGAGCAGGTGACTTCGTGGAGGGAAACGCATTTTTTGTCATTCCCCAAATTTTGAAATGATGTTCGGCATCCAGATTTTTAAAACACGGTTGGTCAACGAGGTTTTACAACTGTTTCTTTAGCTCCATAAATGTAATTTTACTAAAAAATAATAATGCTTGTATCCAACTAACAATAGAATGTGACACATTCGTGGACCAAAGGACTTTTTTTTACGCATTGTAGGTGATTATTGCCCAAGTTCTATAGTTACTTGTGATAAATAACATTTTGAGCAAAGCTTATTGCAAGCCGCTTCGCGAAGCTTTTTAGTCGCGTTGATGGAGGGAGCTTTTTGTTTTTTTATAGTATGCGAGGATCTCTTACTTTCAAGTTCATTGCAAAATATTTTTGTTTAATTAGGATAATTTATAAAGTAGTATTAATTGCTATGGAATTGTCAAATATCTGGAGCCCGAAGACTTGCTTTTTACGCATTGTAGGTGATTGGTCAGTTTCTAAGTTACTAAAATTTATTATTATAATTATTATTATGTACCTCAAAAAAATTATTTTTAAAAACTTTTCTTTCTATAGATTCTGGCAACATTTTCGAATTTTCTTTCAAAAGGTACTAAATCACCATAACTTAACGTCCATTACAAAAATGAACGTTGTACCCCACCGTTTGGGTCAGAATCAGCCCAAACATCACGAAAAATCGGGGGAAAACGAAAAAAAATCGTTTAAAAAGTACGATTGCTATGAGAAATATTCTTTAAATGTCACTTAAATCATAACATATCAAATTTCATCTTCAAACGTCTCCTAAAGTTTTTTAAAAATTTCGGATTAGCCGTTTCCCCGGTCGCAGGCCAAATATCACGAAAATTTATCGCTTTAAAATCAGGAAAAAAATCGAAAAAGTACGATTTCATGAGAAATATTTCTTCGATTGACCCAAAAACGTAGCAAGTTAAAGTTCAGAGATTCAAAGGTCCCCACAAATTTCATCAAGATCGCATAGCCGTTTGCCGGTAGAGAAGCGAACAAAACAGACAAAATAACAAAAAACAAAAAAACAAAACAAAAACAAAAACATCCGAGCTAATTCTTTTTGTGGGTCAGTGAAATGAAGTCTTCGCTTCGCTCATCTAAAAACCTTTTTTTCTAAGACTCTACAAACATTTTCAACTTTTCTTTCAAAAGGCACTTATATCATATTTCCTTAATTAATGTCCATGAATCATTTTAGCCCCGTCCGTTGGTCAGAATCGCGGGAAAATTTAAAAAATGACGAATTAAACAGTAGTAGCAAGTAGAAGCCAGTAGTCCCTAACAACACATAAAAAAAACTTGTAAAAATAGTTAGACAAACCTTACACAATCAAGCAATGAGATCTTTAAAGAAATGACAGGCTTATACCTCTACATTTTCCCAATCTTTTAATTTACATAAATTCACTTTGCCCTGTGATGCATCTGCAAAGAGCGTGAAAAATGTTATTTGCAACTATGTTTAAATGTAAAATTTCTGGAAATTTATTTCGACAAGCTTTGCAAGGATGCTTTCACACTAGGACAAGTGATTTATGTATTAAGATGCGAAAATTAGAAGGGTACACAAGCTTGGCATTCTTTAGAATCATGCTTTGATTATGATATTTTGGCTGTATTTATACAAGTTATTTGTTATGTGTTGGAATATCTTCTTTTCAAGTTACATTGCAAAATAATTTGTTAAAATTTAATAATTTTGAAAGTCGATTTAGTTTCTATAGTATACAATTTACAATTGAATGTAAAATATCTAGTAGACTAAAGGAATGCTTTTTTAATAATGTAGGTGATTATTGACAGTAACTGTGGTACTTGTGATTATACCCTGAAAATGTCCCAATTAAAACCTTTTTTGGGAAAAGCCTTTAGAAAACATTTTTAACTTTTCTTTCAAAGGCATCCATTGGTGAGATCGCTGGCAATGAACTGACGAATTAGACAGTAGCCAATAGTAGCCAGTAGTAATAACTATAACATCCTTAAAGTGATTTTGAGCATGTTTCAAGTCAATTTTTCACCAAGAAGGAATCGTATCCCAACCAAATTTGGCATGTGTTGTCAGGTACCTGAATCCCCTCGATGTTGATAGTTTTCAGTCACATCACGTTGTCATTGACGGCTTGGGGCACCTCGAATCACCCAACCGCTTGCATATAAGGTGCCGAGTGTTGTAGCGAACCGGGCTTGGCTGCGGCGCCCTAACGGCACTTTAAAATTCCTATCCAGACACAGAAAAAAATAATTCATGATTTCGTAATTTGCTGTTTCAAATCATTATCCTATAATTACTAATTATCTGTCATAAATTTTTAGATAAATAAATGACTTTAGTAACCATAACCTGAACCCTGAGCTGAGCGCGTGCTCTTGCGCTAGCCTAAGAATCACCCCCCCCCCCCCACCACCACACGACCGCCCAACAGTCGTCTCAAGGGTTTTATCTTGCCTGCCATGCAGATGACGTACCAAGCCGAGGCCGCCCGTTCTTATCATGAATGCGGCACTAGCTACATGCCGTTTTGCATATATCAGCTATAGATACTATTATGCCCAAACACACACTCACGGCATGTTCCAACGAAGAAATACCGACATGTAAGTTTTATTCCACGCACACATGAAATGAGTTATAACTAAGGAAACGCTAAAGTCCCGTCGCGTTGTTGAGCGAGCACCGGTACGTGAAAACACGACCCGAGTACGACATTCCCATAACACCAATAAGTCTTTAAGGTCGGGGACCGATTTGCTGAAAATTTGTAAATAGGAGAGAATGTTCGACTTATTGACCCTGCAAAATTTCATAACGATCGGAACATTTTTTTTTTTTTATAACCAACGATTGGATTTTGTTCAAAAAAACTATACAGCCAACCCGCATAGGTGGTTTTGTACATGTGTGCAAAATTTCAGGTCGATCAGAGAAACGGTGCGACCTGTACCGAAGCAGTAACAGAAAAAAAAACAAAAAAAACAGACATTCGAGCAATAAGAGTCAATTGGAGACGCTCGCTACGCTCGCTCAACTACTGGAAAAAACATTAGTTTATTTGAAAGTGTTTAAAAACTATTTTCTATGTTTGAGTAGAGGAATACTATACGCCAACTACAGACTATATGTGGATATTCTAATTCCAATATTATTTATTTATTTCAAGCCCTCTTTGTTTAAAGTCTGTTTGAAGTGGGTAGATTGAATAGAACATTTAATTTTGTTTCTAGACAGCATTATTTCTCATTAGCCCTTATAAGCACAAGAAACCCACACTTTTCAGCATATTTTTATATATTTTTTTTATATTTACTACAATTCAGAAATTAAAAAAGTCCCGATCAACCAAATCGAGAAATATTTTTATATGCTTTATTGTCTCAGAATTTAAAATAAATGCTTAATACCACCGACAATGTTAGGTTGAGCGCCCTAGACGCGCGTCTCTGATCCGGGAGGTCCCGGTTTCGAGTTCAGTCGTGACCGGCAAACCTGACTGAAGTTTTTTCAGATGTTTTTTCCCTTTCAGATTTTTTGCGAATACTGATTTGAGCCCTCCAAACAGCCCTTGGACATCCCTTCAAAAATTGTCATAACTCAATATACCTAGCCAGCGGTTTAGCCGAGCTCGTTTAACCGGTTCCCACTCGAACACCGAAGTTAAGCAGAATCGGGCGTGGTCATGGGTAGAGTCGGTGACCGCTCTACCCTGAAACTCACGTATACCGCTGGTAAGAGCAGATGGAGGGTTCGAAAGCTAGTGTAACGGCTTCGTTCTCCTTGACGTCTGCTCGGCAGTCCGGGTTAGTGGAGGAACCTATATGACTGTCAAAGTTACACCGTCCTGTCGGATGGGACGTTAAGCCTTTGGTCCCCTTTGGTATTTTTCGAAAGGAGTAGGCTACGTGCCGGTACCGGGTTTCCCCTCCTCCCTTCTGTTCATACTTCATCCTCATCTATCACCACTCATCGTCTCGATTCGATTAGCCCAAGTGCATAAATATGAGACGTTAAGCAATATTCAATCAATCCAATATACCTAGCCAGGGGCATTCATTGCACCCTGGGCAGGTTTTCGACGAGAAATGTGTAGGGAAAAAAATAAAAAAAATACGTACTTCTAATAAGTTTTAAAACTTGGATATGAAATAAAAGCAAAGGTGATAGCATCCAGCTTCATAAGTGAACCATATATGAACAAAAGCAGCACTGTAGCTATGTGCAACACGATCAACAATTGACTTTTTAATATATATTTCAAATCAGAAATTAAAAAAGTCCATTCCGACCGGAATTTGTGAATTGTTTTAAATATTAAGAATTCCACCTAAACGGGAATGTTTCCCGACTATTCAAATCGAAAAATCGACGTTTTATCACGCATCACTTTCACGTAAGTAAGGGCCCTTTAAATATCTTCAATGTCACTTGACTCCAATATTATTAATGAGAATTTCAAGGAACCATCGAAATATCTAATCTTAATCAATGTTTTATCATCAAAAGTTTTATCATCCCCCATCATTACACACACTCTTTCCCCTATATGCAATCGAATATATTGAGAGACCGCCTGGTAATTTTTTGAAGAATTTTCTTTCGAATGTTTGAGCTAAAACTTACTGCTCTCTACGAAACCCATGACTGGTAGACTAATTATAAAAATCATGAAATCTAAGTAAGTCAATTTTTGAATAAATGTCAAAGAGTGCACAATCTGGCCAGATGTACATGTGGTCACATTAAATTTTGTTTTTACAGTTTAGACTTTTATCCACAATATGTCGTAATTTTGTAATCTGAATATAATGTTTAATTGCATTTTTTTTATAACTGCCAAAATTTCACCACTTTCCACCATATTAACCAGACGATTGTTCAATGCACCTCTTGGCAATTTTCTTAGAATATTGTTTGAGTTTTCAATCCGAAATTCACTCCTAAATTCTTGCATAATTCTTTAATCCGCTTAAAAATGTAACAAAAACATTTATAACTTTGAACATCACGTTCTGTTTCAAGATTTAAATTATATTTTATATTGTATTTGTAATCTATATTAATATAATTATCTACACACTCACTGTATTTAGACGTACATTCAGTGTATACGTACACATGTCCTCCAAAAGTCGCGCAATTCAATCCATTTTTGCACTAATCACCAAAGTGGCCACTTAGGTGCTCGTTAGGGCGCTGCAGCCAAGCCCCGGTGCTCCGAGTACAAACTTCTTTGGACCAGGGTCGTCAACCATTGCATCATGTAGCATGAAGACTTTTAATAAAACAGTTCTTGATTATCCATGACTATAATAATATGTAATCATCCGACTACTACAATAGTAGACATCAGATATGGTCAACATCTTATACCGCAAGCAGAGTTCGGGTGTTTTTGAGGTGTCACCCGCAGTCATCATGAAAAGTGTTATGAACTTAAAAACTGTCATGATCCTAGGCTCATGCGGACATCAGTCATGCGGTCATCCTTTTTGAACAATCTCCCAAAAATGTATATTTTTTAAAATGAAAATTAAAGGTCAAAAAGCGGTCCAGACTGTATGTGAAATTAGCTGGATTTGACGATCAAAGCGTATTTGTAAATGGGCATTAAACATTGTAAAAAAGTTTGCCCGAGCTCGGAAAACCGACCTTACAATGCAATCTTCTACAGTGTATAAAAAACCAAGTGTTGAGTGACTGTTGCGATATTTTAATTCTTGTATTGTAAGTTGGTAATACCGTAGCAATAAAACTATACTTACAAGTCTTGTTTGTTCGATGTTTCGACCATTGTTAGAAGACGGAATCTATGTTTTAATCATTGCCATTAGAACGGTTTTGAAAATACCCGAAATATTGCATTTATTATTGGATGACCGAAGCGAAGACTTCAATTTCACTGACCCCCTAAAAAACTTTACTAGGTTTTTTTTTCTTTTTTTTCTGTCTGTTCGCGCTCTACCGGTCAAACGGCATATGCGATCTTGATTAAAATTGGAGAGGACCTTCGAAATCTCTGAACTTAGACCTGCCACGTTTTTAGGTATAATCGTATAAATATTTCTTAAGAAAATGGTACTTTTTCGATTTTTTTCGATTTTTAATGCGATATTTTCGTGACATTTGGGATGATTCTGACCAAACGGGTGGGTCTACAACTTTCATATTTTACATGGACATTAAGGTAATGGTGATGTATTGCCTTTTGAAAAGGTTAGCCAGAATCCGTAGATATAAAGGTTTTAATATGAGTTTTTTTTTTTATAATAATTAACAAGTTACTATCGAAACTTGACAACAATGCGTTCAAAAAACAAATTTTCGGGCCTCCAGATATTTTACATTCTATTAATTGGTATAACTATAGCAATTAATACTACTTCAACAAATATCCTAATTTCACAAAAAATTATTTTGCAATGGGACTTCAAAAGGTAAAGAGATGGTTTCGCATACTAAAACTTACAAAAAAAGCTCATCCATCAACGCGACTAGAAAAAGCGTTCGCGAAGCGGCCTAGTATCAACAAATCACTGATTCTGCGGATTTCAATCCGTTTCATCGCATCACGCTAGGATGTCCTCGTAGACATAACCCAGGAACTATGATCATCCCTCCTCGTGCTCGAACTTCAACTTAAAAAATGGATTCTACTATCGCTCGGCATCAATTTCCAATTCAATTCATTTTATTTCCATTTGATACAGAGATACAGAAAGCTTTTTTAGTTAACTGTAGATACCTGATTCTAAGAAATTATGAAGTGTGTCTAAAACCATCATGCATATTTTTAATTTTGTACTATTTTACAAACATGTTACTTTATTGAGCGAGCGTAGCGAGCGTCTCCACTTGACTCTTATGGTTCGAATGTCTGTTTTTTTTCTGTTACTGCTTCGGTACAGTTCGCACCGTTTCTCTGATCGACCTGAAATTTTGCACACATGTACATACCACCTATGCGGGTTGCTGTATAGTTTTTGAACAAAATCCGATCGTTGGTTATAAAAAAAAAATTGTTCCGATCGTTATGAAATTTTGCAGGGTCAATGAGTACAACATTCTCTCCTATTTTACAAATTTTCAGCTAAATCGGTCAAGACTTTATACAGATTTATTGGTATGTAACATTATGGGAATGTCGTACTCGGGTCGTTATTGCACGTACCGATGCTCGCTCAACAACGCGACGGGACTTTAGCGTTTTCCTAGTATTATTATTACTATTACGTTTAAAAATGCACATTTGTAATTAATCAAATAGAAGACACGTACTATCAAAAATGTGAGACAAAAATTGAAAGATGGAAGATGAATATTATGATAGATATAAACACTCCAAATATATTATAAACGTAATTAACAACTTGGAAAACCTTCATTCAATTATATGACAATAACTTTATGGGCCTACAACAGATATTGCTCAAACTATTTCAATTTTAAAACATAATTATTTTCACGTATTTAAACATTGGAAACACCCATCGTTATGAAACAACAGAATACAGTAATATCTCTTCAATTCGATCATTCGAAGTGATGAAAATAAAACTCTCAAACATTGGTCCCTAATAAATTATAGTTGATAATCACATTCCTAGTCTCGCAAAGCAAGTCAATGTGTAACACTTGTCTGATTCAGAGCTAGAATGTTAAGTGTTTTAGGAGGGACTGCCACTCACTCACTTCATCTATCCTACTTTTGCACTAATCAATTCTCCTATTGTTTGCAAGCGACAAGTGTCCGACATCCGCGCTATCGACATGGGTCGAGTCTACGACCTGTTCAATATAGTTGGTGCATGCAGTATGAAAGAAGGGGGAGGGGAGGGGAGACTACTTAAAGTGCCGACAATTTGACGGTCGAGATTGGTTTCGTAATTTCAGAATCATAGCTATTATCCATTCCACACACGGGAATAGAAATAATCAATAAAGTAAAATAAAATCTAAACCAAAGTCATAAAATCAGGGAGTACCGTCAGTTACCACATTTTACTATTGAGAAGAATGGCACTCAGGCCCATGTCTCTATTGGCAAGAGTCGTACATAAATATGTTAAATCCACCAGCCTGCACCTACAAGTGTGTATGATACTAGGAAAACCGCTAAAGTCCCGTCGCGTTGATGAGCGAGCACCGGTACGTGCAACACGACCCGAGTACGACATTCCCAAAATGTAACATACCCAAAAAGTCTTTAAGGTCTTGACGATTTAGCTGAAAATTTGTAAATAGGAGAGAATGGATAAAATCCACCGCCATCTAGAGGACCTGACATCATTTCTTTGGGAAAACTATTTTAAAATCTTTTGTAACAAATAATACACTGCTTCCTCGATAGTATTTTGATTACTTCTAGGTGGCAGTGCATAGTGGGAAATCTTCGTTGCCATGGAACGTTTCTTTTTAAAAATGTAATTTCTATCTACACTACTTAAGGTCTTGACAGATTTAGCTTAAAATTTGTTTAAAAAAGGAGAGAATGTTTGAACTTATTGATCCTGCAAAATTTTTTTTAACGATCGGAACATTTTTTTTTTTTTTATTTTTTGTTTTATTTTTTATTTTTTATAACTAACGATCGGATATTGTTCAAAATCTATACAGCAACCCGCCTAGGTAGTATGTACATGTGTGCAAAATTTCAGGTCGATCAGAGAAACGGTGCGACCTGTACCGAAGCAGTAAAAAAAAAAAAACAAAAAAAAAAAAAAAACAGACATTCGAGCCATAAGAGTCAAGTGGAGACGCTCGCTACGCTCGCTCAATGAATATGAACTGATGCGAGAACTCATCGTTTTGTGAATAAGAACTGGTCTGGTCAATTATTTAAACTTGCATGTTGACAGCATGTTGTTGTTGTTGTGAAGAGCGAGCGCAACGAACGTAGTCTACAATTTTACTCTTTTGCGCTTATTCTGTTGTACACCAAGGTGGATCGAATCTTGCACACTCAAGGTACCCCCAAATTCTGCTCGGAAATTGAGTAAACCTTGCAATCTTTACACGTGTTTCGTACTGGCTATGTTTTTCATAGTATTGTCACAGATGGACTATAATACACTGCGGTATATGCATTTCAAAACATGTTTTATAACTTTTTAAATACAATTTATAAATTACAAAATCTTTCCCGACCAGGGGGTTGAACCCAGGTCTCCCACATTCCGGGTATAAGGGCGCCGTATCCAACTAGACTATGAAAAACGCTAAAATTGTTGTTAGATGAGTGAGCAAGACATTGTGTTAAATACCTGGGAACATCTGCATTTAAGTTGATTGATATATAAGGTATAAATGATACTTTTTTTAGTTCTGGGTACAATTAAAGAAATATTTCTCATGATTATCGTACTTACAATTTTTTCAGATTTTTAATGCGATTATTTCGTTATATATGACCTGGGATCAGGCAAACGGTCTTTCGATCTTGATGTAACTTTATGGGAACATTCGAAATCACGGAACTTAGATATGTTATGATTTTGAGAACCATCGAAGTAAAATCTCATAAACTTACTTGTAGGACAAAAATAATCAACCATTAAAGCTCATCCATCAGCGCGACTTGAAAAAGCGTTCGCGAAGCGGCCTATAGTCATAGTCAAAAACTGTAGCTGACATGATCAACTATCATTGGTGGTTAAATATATATTGAGTGTAATCAATATTGATTTATTATATCAATGTTTTTGGATAGCGCAGCGAAGACTTCAATTTCACTTACCCTGAGAAAAATACCTCTGGTGTTTTTTTGTCTGTCTACCGGGCAAACGGCATATTTTGCGATCTTGATGAAAATTTCAGGGGACGCAGAAATCGCTGTACCTAAATCTGACAAGTTTTTGGTACAATCAAAGAAATATTTCTCACTTTTCGACCTCCAAATTTTGCTCCCAAAAATTGAGTTTTTGGGACGATGTTCCAAGGGATGAGCGCATGTCGCTATCAGAGCACATTTTTACATTTCAAATATGTTATGTGGATATTTGAGGATAACTTACTATTGGATATCAATAGAAAATTAGTGTTCTTCATCAACATTCCTGCTAAATTTGGTAGTGACAGTGGCAATAGTAATCGAAACCAGAATTCTGAGCGCATGCCCTTGCGCCAACCTAACCTCCCCCCACCCCCTCAAGCCATCACAACAACCGCGCGGGGTCTTTTAATCGGGCCTGCCATGCAGATATACTCTTAGAAGAATGATGTACCAAGAACTTTCTTATCAGGGGTTAGTTAGAGACCTGCTGAATGACATGCCGATTGCATATCAGAATAGATTACATGTCCAAACCCGTACCACGGTCACCACGATTCAATGCCCTAGCTTCAACGAGGTACTAAGCCGGCAACGAATTTGCTCTCGTAAAACCAATTGTTTTGAACACCCTTATAAAAGTACTATAAAGAATTACCTGAAATCACTTTAGCGGAAGAGAGTTAACAATGACAAACAGGAAAAACTTTTTAAAAATGGTAAGTTTTATAACATCATTAGGGAACTGCTGGCAGCTGATCGTCTGGACAAAACTACACATACCTCATTTTAAACACTGCTTTTTAATTGTATGAGCGAAGCGAAGACTTCAATTTCACCGACCCCCCAAAAAATTTAGCTCGGGTGTTTTTTTGTTTTTTTTTGTTTTTTTTTGTTTGTTTTTCCGTCTGTTTGTTCGCTCTCTACCGGGCAAACGGCACATCCGATCTTGATGAAAATTTGACAGGACCTTCGAAATCTCTGAACTTAGACTTGCTACGTTTTTGGGTACAATCGAAGAAATATTTCTCATGAATATCGTACTTTTACGATTTTTTTCGATTTTTAGTGCGATATTTTCGTGACATTTGGGCCGATTCTGACCAAACGGGTGTGGCTACAACGTTCATATTATACATGGACATTAAGGTTATGGTGATGTATTGCTTTCTAAAAAAAAAATGAAAAAGTTAGCCAGAATCTATAGAAATACAGCTTTTAATATAAGTTTTTTGATTTTTTGTGCGATATTTTCGTGACATTTGGGCCAATTCTGACTAAACGGGTGGGGATACAACGTTCATTGGATGAGCGTAGCGAGCGAAGCGAGTGAAGCGAAGACTTCAATTTCACGGACCCCCAAAAAATTTAGCTCGGGTGTTTTTTTTTTTTTTTTTTTTTTTTTTTTTTTTTTGTTTTTTTGCTCTCTACCGGGCAAACGGCATATGCGGTCTTGATGAAAATTTGACAGGACCTTCGAAATTTCTGAACTTAGACTTGCCCCGTTTTTGGGTACAATCGAAGAAATATTTCTCATGAATATCGTACTTTTACGATTTTTTTCGATTTTTAGTGCGATATTTTCGTAACATTTGGGCCAATTCTGACCAAACGGGTTGGGCTACAACGTTTATATTTCACATGGACATTAAGGTTATAGTGATGTATTGCTTTTTGAAAGAAAAAGTTGAAAAGTTTTCCAGAATCCATAGAATTAAGATTTTAATATAAGTTTTTTTTATTTTTTTGTGCGATATTTTCGTGCCATTTGGGCCAATTCTGACAAAATGGGTGGGGCTACAACGTTCATATTATACATGGCCATTACGGTTATGGTGATGTAGTACCTGTTGAAATCAAAGTTGAAAAAGTAAGCCAGAATCCATAGAATTAAAGCTTTTAATATAAGTTTTTACGGTAAATAATACCAATTGACGAGTCACAATAGAAACTTGACAAAAATCACCTACAATGCGTAGGCAGCATAACAAAGCACTTGCAAAAGTAAAGATATCCCACGCAAACTAAAAACTTAAAAAAAGCTCATCCATCAACGCGGCGGGACTTAAGCGTTTTCCTAGTATTTTACATTGACATAAATATTATGGTAATGTAGTGCCTTTTGAAAGAAAAAGATGAAAAAGTTGGTCAAAATGCATAGAAATAAAGGTTTTTTTAATCTCTTCTCTCATCTTCAAAAATAAAAAATTAATAATAATTTTTAAAAAAATATGAAAACTGGCTTTGCTAATAAAAGGAACTTCAATTAGGCTCTAGTTTTTATTTGTTTTGTATTTATTCATATTCATTATTTTAATCGAATGGAAACTTTCATGTCTTACATCAGTAATTGCAAATTATGGTGTGCATACTATAATATCACGAATTACAATAACAAACGTTTTTGGTTTTAAACACCAACAAATTATAATACTTTATTTCTTCGCACTATAGGGATTAAAACATACCAGGGGAGGGGCTTCGAACCCCACGACCATTCCTCAAGCAGACAAGACGATAACTATCTGCAAGAAAAAACATTATAACCGTAGCTACTTTTCTGAGACGACATTACAGGTCAAAAATTGACAGGCGATGTTTATAGCTCACATAGCCAACAAAAAAATAAAAATAATACGGATCGAGCTACTCGGGTGGTTGTAGACTTCGTTTTCTGTTCTCACGGTTATTTATATCGACCTGTGTGCTCACGTGTGTCACCAATTTATTACACGACATCGACTGTCAAATAAATGTGTGAATCTCAACTTCAATGTCATATGTGTCTTTATTATCGATTTTTAGGGTGTCGGCTTCTAATCCCCTGTCTCCTAAGCCCCTGGACCTTTTTTTGGCTTCTAAGCCCCTGTGACCGACGGTTGTGCTACACGTTGCGAAGCGGGGCTAAGAAGACAAACCGGTCCGGGCTTTAGAAGACTAAAAGTCTTCTTAGGCCCTGTCTCCTAACGCCCGCACGATGTTTTTGTTCGGTCGCACACGTTGCAAAGCGGGCTGTACTTTGCTCGAGGTGAAACCATAAATTCCCAAATGTTGGTGGTGGGTGGGGGTGGGGGTGGGGGGATAAAAATAAATCATTAGCAATATTCGATTGATTAGATATTGCTTAACGTCTCATTCGACTCGAAAATGTTGCAATTAAATCATGTAGGCATTGCAAAAGCACTGTTTTAATATGCATTGATTTTATTGTGACAATTTTATTCATAGTTGAATGTTGATAAAGAATTGGTTTTGGGAGAACTAACAGCATAGTTTTCATTACTTAACAGTAACTGTGTAGCTGCGTGGGTAGACCCCAAATACACATAAATGTACAATATCTTTTACTTTGCATACTTAATATAATATAACTGCATAATTATGCCGATATGGGAATATGCTCATCTTATTCTTAAACATTAATATTGTGTCGTTTTCAATTATTGCTGGCACTCAATGTCGTCTAAGATGTAATAATACTATTTACTTCAATTCAGAAATTAAATAAGTCCGCCCCAACCGGGATTCGAACCACGGGTCTCCCACACTCTAGGTGAGCGTCATAGCTACTAGACCATCAGGACGGGTAAATTTTAATCTATAAATTGTAGTTGCATTATACATCTGAAGGGCATGGTTAAGATGCTCACCTGGAATGTGGAAGACCTGTGGTTTGAATCCCGTTTGGGGCTAACTTTTTTAATTTCTGAATTGTAGTAAACTAGAAAGCCTCGCAAATGCTTTTTCAGGCGCGTTGTTGGATAAGCGTAATTTTTTAACAAAAAAGCGTATAATTACGATTTTCATAAAAATTTATTTTTCGATTACGCTCAAATTTCACACCAATATATAAATTCATAAAATTAAGGTTCTGTATAAAAATCATTACAATCTGATAAAGCATGTAGACGTTATAATTCGAAGAATTGTACGAATGACCTGAAATTGAAATGTAAACTAAAAAAGAAGGATGTTGGGAAGTGGTCTTTTTTAAATAGAACAATTGTAGAATGGAATCAATTGCCAGCAGCAGCTGTTGAGGATCCTCGGTAAAAATGTTTAGAAGGTGTTTGGAGGATATTGATTTGGATCTGATGTAGATTTGATTTCATTGATTTTTTGATGTTGCTTTGATGATGGTGTCTTAGATGTAATACCTATAAGATATGAAGAAAAATGAATGTGAATGTTATATTTTGTACAATTTTAAAATGTTAATTTTAGGAACTTGCCACCATGTAACCACATATTTGCAAGGATAATAAAATATAAGAAATATAAGAAAATAAAAAATAAAAAACGTAAAATTGCGATTTCCATGAAAGTTATTTTTGGATTGCGCTCAAATTACACACGAATATATTTATTCACAAAATTAAGGTTCTATGAAAAAGTCATAACAATCGGATAAAGCATGTAGGTGTTATAATTCAAAGATTGTTTAAAAAATCGTAAAATAAAGATTTTCTGAGAAATAATTTTTCGATTGCGCTCAAAAACGTGGCAGTTCTAAGTTCAGAAATTTCAAAGGCCTCTATAAAATTTCATTGTAATTGGAGTTTCGGTTTAGCCGGAATCGTGTTAAAAAACAGCCAAAAATACAAAAAGAAAAAAAAAGAAGAAAAAAAACATTCCGAATTTTTTTCTCCAGTGTAGTGAAATGGAATCTTCGCTTCACTCGCTACGCTCATCTAATAACAATTACACCTACGGGAGTGTTTTCCGACTAACCAAATCGAGAAATTTAAGAAAACATTATTATTACTAGGATGCTTCGCAAACGCTTTTTCAGGCGCGTTGTTGGATGAGCGTAATTGGTGCATTGAGCTGCCATGTGTTATATTTTCTGTTGTTCTGTGATAAAATTATTACTAAGTTGAAGATTTTCTTAAATTAAATTAAATTAAATAAAAAATTAACTCTAATTTTAAATTTGTTTCATTAATCGTAATTTAAAAAAAATAAAAAATCGTAAAATTGCGATTTCCATACGAAATAATTATTCGATTGCGCTCAAATTTAACAAGAAAATATTAATTCATAAAATAAAGTTTCTCTGAAAAAATCATTGCAATAGAATAACTTGTAGGTGTTATAAGTCAAAGAATTGTTTAAAACTAGGAAAACGCTTAAAGGGGTATTTAACCGCTAAACTCAAAAAATATATTTCATTCAGGCTAACTAGTAATGAATTTAGCAATTAACAGAAAAATTATTGGGGCCACCATGACCTACCAAAAAATTGTCAAACATGACATTTTTCGAGCTAGGTCCCATCGGCAAAAATCTCTCATAAGAAATAACATGGGGACGATCTTTATGCCCCGTGACCTTGGAGGATTTTGAGCCAAAAAAATATTGACCATTATTGACGTACTCGACATCCTTTTCTGTAAATTCTCTATATTTTGTTTTGTAATTTGGGCAAGTAGTTCGGTCAAAATATGCTGATTACCAAGATGGGTGTGATTTTGGAATGCATATTTTTGCGTGTTTGAGGGTATATTTGGGCACAGTTTCAAGACACGATGTTATAATGGGGCATTTTAGATTGGTACTATCTATGTGGACCAAAAAAGATGCAAGTTAAAGCCGATTTAGGAAATTTTCCAAAACACCAATTTTCGCCTATTTCTGGATCTAAAAAATTAAAAAATTCTAAATCAAGTTACAAGATATAATTTTTTAAACGGTCATTTAAGTGTAGTATTGTGCTATAGATCACGTGGTAAAAAATAATTTTTGGGATTTTTAGCCCCTTTAAGACAAAATTTACATATTCGCATATATATTTTTTACTACCAAGGAGAGACGTCTCATGAACACTCGTTTTGTACTTCTTCCAAAAATTCGTATTTAAAAAATAAATAATGGGAACTTTTAGGAAATTTTTGTTAATTTACCCTGTTTTCACAAGTTTTCATTTACACAAAAAACTAGTGCACGTTTTGTCCTTTTTAGGCTATTTTACGCTGTAAACGACGAATGCACTTGTGAGATCGAATTACATAGTCTTATAACATTTATGCTTCCGGTCCTGTGTGTACTAAGTTTTAAAACTAGGAAGCTTCGAAAACACTTTTTTTAGTCGCGTTGATGGATGAGCTTTTTAATTATAAAATTTTAATATTAATTTAAAATAATAAAAACATATTAACACGGCCCATACAAAGCAATCATTAGGTCTGTTGGATCTTTGATTGTTTGTAACAAGGCTGTGGGTAAGGTATAAAATCTCGTGTGAAGTTTTCATACAAGGCTGTGAGAAAGATCTAAAATCTATATTTTCGTGCTATTTGGGCGGATTCTGACCAAACGGGTGGGGCTTCAATGTTTATATTTCACATGGACATTAATGTAAGGGTGATGTATTGACTTTTGAAAGAAAAAGTTGAAAAAGTTAGCCAGGATCTATAGAAATAAAGGTTTTAATATTTAACACCTCAAAAAATTCAAACTAAAACCTTAATTTCTATAGATTTTGGCTAACTTTTTCAACTTTTTCTTTCAAACGTCAATACATCACCATTACCTTAATGTGCATGTGAAATATGAACGTTGTATCCCCACCCGTTTGGTCAGAATCGGCCCAAAAGTCACGAAAATGTCGCACTAAAAACCGAAATAATCGTAAAAGTACGATATTCATGAGAAATTTTTCTTCGATTGTACCCAAAAACGTAGCAAGTCTAAGTTCAGAGATTCCAAAGGTCCCCTCAAATTTTCATCAAGATCGCATATGCCGTATTCCCGGTAGAGAGCGAACAAACAGACAGAAAAAAAACAAAAACACACGAGCTAAATTTTTTGGGGGGTCGGTGAAATTGAAGTCTTCGCTTCGCTCATCCAAAAATCAATAATAGGGATATTCCACTTCCGCCAAATACTGTACGAATAGATTTTTTAGAAGAAGTATTTCGTCCCGATTACAAATTGTACTTTGTTTTTCCATGAAATAATAATCCAGTGATTTATAGCCGTTTTAAAAGCAGCACTTTTTTAAAGCGGCAAAAACGACTGTGACGTCAGAACTGTGTTGATCCAACGCCGTCTGGATAAACATACATCCAGACCAAAGATGTTGGAATAGTATTATAGTAGGATCGAGATATACATCAAAACGGCGGTGTTTTAAACAAAGCAGCGCCTAGCGTAGCCTACGGTAATGTAAACAGATGGCGGACATTTTACATTTAACGCCTAGCCAGAAACGAGAAAAGTGTCATTGCAATCAAAAATCAACACTGAAACAGTCCTAGGTCTAGGCCTAGACGTAGAAAATTATTTATAATACAACAGTCTAGGCCAATCGTTCCTGTAGGATATAGGCATTGGTATGTGAATACTAAAATTACTCACTTGACAAGCCCTAGGCTTAACTTGCCAACCCTAGGCCTGCACGTTCATGATCTAAACACACATCCCGCACAGAAACCTTACTTTGATGACTAATTAAAAGCCTATTGTAGATAAAGAATCCCATGATAGTCCTAGGCTATGCAAAATTCAAGACAAAATGCTCGTTATTCTTTATCACAATGATCTCGCGAAATCTCCTGTCACATACGAAAAAAGAAACAAAAGACGGTGAAAATGTACATCCCTGTGGATTTTGTTTGTGTTGAGCGGATGGGCGAGCACCGCCGTCTGTATGTAAATATGTACAAATATACGTACATTTAGTTTCCAATTGGCCTTGACTCAACACAGTTATGACGTAGTACCGTCCAAAGATGGCGCACGCTCGTTTTTGGCGCCCCAAACTGGGGGCCCAATTTACTTATTGTTTAAATTTACAAAAAACATTTTTTAAATAAAATATAAAATATTAAGAGGAATATTCCCTATTATAAACACTTAAAAATTCGTTATCATTTCTTATGTGTCATGGCTCATGGGAACGAACAAGGTTTTCGAGCGGGCGTTAGGAGACAGGGCCTAAGAAGACTTTTAGTCTTCTAAAGCCCGGACCGGTTTGTCTTCTTAGCCCCGCTTCGCATCGTGTAGCACAACCGTCGGTCACAGGGGCTTAGAAGCCAAAAAAAGGTCCAGGGGCTTAGGAGACAGGGGCTTAGAATACCGCCCCGATTTAGATAACATTAGTAATTGCCTTTTGGTGTGCAGTGAATGATCCTGCAAGCTCTCTTCTTCAACACTGTGTGGGACGTTAATGTTTTTATGGCAAAGCAAAATATTAATGATAAGAGTCATATGTTATCGCTGAATGGTGAATAGTAATGATTACGTATATACAATGTTTGGAGAGTTCCCGCATATGATATAATTATTAGCCCCGAGACTGTTATGACTTGTGTTCTTTTGAGAAAAGTAATGAATATTTTTAGTGTTTCTGTTTGCATTCGAATGACCGTTTAAAACTAGTGCAGATAGTTAAGTTATTTGGGGGGGAAGGGGTCTGGTACTGAAGCAATCCCGCCCCAAAAAAATTGCTGAGCAGCCCTCTTTTTAAATTTTGGGCAAAACGCACATAGAAAACAAAAGTTTTAAATAAATTAATAAATAAAATTGTTTTAAATCTACCCCTCAGATATATAACGATTTTCAGCAGGATAAATTAGGAGTGTCGTGAAAATTTTTACCAGTATGTATGTTATCCCTTTTCTCGCCCCCCCAACCCCCCTTTCAACACAGATCACTTCCTACACTTGCACACTGCTCTTGTAAATTAGTTCTGCAAAGTGTTTAAATAGAAATAATTTTGGTTAAAAAATTCCTTTATTTTTCCGGGTTTTTCCGATGAAAACCGTTTTCTTATATGCTTTTTAATTTGACTATTTTGGAACATAAGAGAAACAGGGGTTTCCCCCAGGGTGGGGGGGGAAGTGGGCAGTTCCCCCCCAACCAATTTTATAATGCAAAGAAAATTAAAGTCAAAAAAATCAAAAGATGACATTATTTTTCATCAGGGCATGCCTTCATCTTTCCATCAAATCCTGTTAAATTGCCTTGAGGATAAAATAAAAAATTTTGGTTAAAAAATTCCTAATTTTTCCAGGTTTTCCAGATTGAAAACCGATGCTTTTTTTTGACTGTTTTGGAACTAAGAAAAACAGGGTGTCCACGGGGGTCGGGGAGGTGGGGCAGTTCCCCCCCACCAATTTTATACCAAATTTTATAAGAAAATTTAAGTAAACAAAGTAAATCAAAAGATGACAATTATTTGTCTAAAGGGGCATGCATTCATTTTCCCATAAAATCTCGTAAAATCTCCTTGAGGAAAAATATTGCGATTTTTTTTAATTTAAAATGTAAGTTACGTATTGAAAACCTAAATTGCTTTTTTTTTAAAACCCAATAGCAAATTTACCAAAGTCAAAATATATAAACAATATAATATTTAAAATTTTTAAAAAGTCTCGCTACCCTTTTGTGCATTTTTTTTTTTATGGGGTTGTTTCGTAGGGGGTTTTATAAATTTTTTTCTGTCGACGTTTCGAAGACCATGTTGTCTTTTCATCAGGCTTGAATATGAAATGAATTTGAAAAATTCCTCTTTTTTTTGTTATTTTTTTCCCTTTATTGTTATATTAAGTTTTTTTTTTGGTTTAAACCTAAAAAACTTCTAAATTCCTGTCAGATTATCTTTTTGCTAAAAATTTTCCTTTTTCGTATCTTCCCCCCCATACATTCCCTTGACCGGGTAAAAATCACTTGGACTGGATCTATGATAACTTCCCAATAGGTTTGATTTCTTTACACTGTACTGTTTTATTTAGTGACTGATTTAGAACGGATCCCATGCATGGCTGGGGACAAAACAGTGACCCCTTTTGAAGTTTTTTGGGATTTTTTTTTTTAATTTCTATTGCCTCCCTAACTACTGTGGCACTGCTAAATTACCTTGAAAAAAAGACTTTGATAAAATTGAATTTTATGACCAATTCAAAGCGGACAGCTACAGCGACAGGCGTTGATGTTTTTGTAAATCTTTTACCCCTCATCTCTCGAATTCCCTTTGCTGCAAACCAGTCGTTGGTCGTTCATGTTCCTTTAATCTGGTTGATATTTTTCTCCCGGTCTCTCCAAATCCCAATCTCCACATTCCAGGTCCCTTTGAATTCCAGACTGTCGAATTTTTTAAACCCTTAAAGGGGTCGAATGAAAGAGTTATTTTCCTATCTGTACAGAAATTTGTCTTGTTTTTTTTTTCCTCAGTAACCTATTATTCTGTCGGGGGTCTTTAAAAAAAAATGGCAGCACTGCTATAGCATTTTCAGCTAGTCTTCCATTTCTTCCCTTATTTTGGCTTTCCTTTGAAATGCTTTTTTGGGGTTTTTTTGGTGAATTCCATTCTGGAGGAATGCTTTTTCCCAAAAACCCTTTAGTTTCCCCGTAAATGTGGTTTTCATCTGTTAGACGTTTCGACCTGATGGTGAGTGAATTTTAAAACTGACATTTTCTGTTTCGGGGGTGGTAAAATCGGCATGTAAATAACGGTCTGTATGTTTGGCTTTATTAACTTTTTTAATTAAAATTAAAAACATATTCAAGTCCTGATGAAGAAGAAACTTTTGGTCTTCAAAACGTCGACAAAAAAGTACACTACCGCCGCTAAACAAACAACCATAAATAAAAAAATGTAATAAATATTTATTTGTAACGTCTAGGTCACTCCATCTTTCCTTCAAAATAATCCCTCAATCGTGAAAAAGAGTCTTGGGATATAAAAACCCCCAAAAAATTTCGCTGTCAGCGGCTGTGGTTTCTCTCCAAACCCCTAGGTCGTTTGCCCCTTTTACGAAAAAATTTTGCGGCCCCCCATAAAGAGTTTTAATTTTCAACCAAAGCTTTTGCTTTTGGGAAACAACGGAACATTAAAGGGGGCCCTAGGGGTTTGCTTAAAAAATTTTTGGATTTTTAGATTCTTTTGGTGAGATAAAATTTTGCTAAAAAAAATTTAACTGAAAAACTGTGCTGATGCTCGACACCGATGTTAAAACCGACCATAGATACGACTGTATCTTTACCGTATCATTTGTATCAAAAGCAAAAGCAATGTGTAAAGAAACTTTTCTAGCGCGAGCAATACAACATACGGCGTAGCCCCCGTAACGGTACCACTACACCTCTGCCCGATAAATAAAAAAGGGGACAATAAACTAAATTTTTTTACCGTTGAGTACTAAAATTTTTTTAGTATTATTTTTCCCTTGATACATTTTTTGTTTAGAGACCTAACTTACAATTTAAAAATTACTTGAATAACCCATTCTGGTAGTAATTTGAAATAACAAAGGCTTCATGATTTATTCTAAAACTGATCCCTAACCAAATATGTTTCGAAGAATTCATAAAGATTCTAAAAAGTTGGCAGAGATCAGTTTTTTTTCGGTTCATAACTAGAATCAATTATTGTACTCAAATTGCCGGAATAAAGATTTAGTCATCTATTAAAAATTAAAATTTTTTGAGCATCATTCTCTTTTATAATTTGTTATTACACCCTATATCTACAATTTCAAATTTAAAAGGGAAAAGTGGTTTTTTAAAGTTCTCTTCTATATTTTTATTATACCTGCCGGAAAATTTTAAAAATTTTGTACCGTCCGACAAAAACCACGTGCCCCCCAGGTTTTATATAGAAAAAATTTTCCCTTATAATTAGGTTGTGAATAAAGGTGTAAAGAAACATTACAAAAAAAAACGCTGCTAAAAATGTAAATTTGGACAGATGACTTGATCCGGAAAATTTAAAAATACTGGGAAAAACGCTTAGCCCCGCCGCGTTTTTTGGATGAGCGAAAATTGGGCTTTGAGTACCCAAAGGGTTTTATGCGGATTTTCTGTGTTCTGTGAAAAATCATTACTAATTGCAGTTTTTTTTAAAAATTTTTTTAAAATTAAAATTAAAAATAATTTAAAATTTTTTAATTTTTTTTTAAATTAACTAATTTAAAAAAAAAAAAATTTTGGTAAAATTTCGATTTTCATAAAAAATAATTATTCATTGTACTAAAATTTTTCAACGAATATATTTTTTAAAAAAAAAAAAAAAAATTAAAAAGGTTCGTGAAAAAACATTAAATGGGATAAAAATGTAGGTGTTAAAAATCGAAAAAATTTTTTAAAAAATCAAAAAAAAATCGAAAAATTGCTTTTTGGGCAAAAATAATTTTAGGATTGGCTCAAAAAGTGGCTTTCTAAGTTTAAAAGTTTTCAAAGGCCTCCTAAAATTTCATTGCAATCGGAATATCATTTTACCCGGGAATCTTTGGGGACAAAAGACAAAAATAAAAAAAAAAAAAAAACATTCGGATTTTTTTTTCCAGTGTAGGAAAGGGAAAATCTTCGCTTCGCTCACTCCCCGGGCTCGCTCCCCTTTTATCCAATAATAATTGATGGTTAAAAGGTTATGTCGAGTTAAAAAAAAAACCCAAAAATATTCGTGAAACCCCAGGAAAAATTCGTTTACCCCTTGATGCTTGCTGCGAACCCAGTAATAATTTTTTAGACGAAACAATGAAATACTTCCGTTGAGGGGTTTCCTTTTAAATTGGGGAAGCGGAACTCAAACCACTGTGCTACTGTTGTGTAAACAGCTTTAGCCCCTTTAAAACGAATAGATTATGAAAAAAAATTGTCTTTTTTCCATCGTTACTGTAAGTTACAACTTAAATAAAAAACTAAATTAGTGTATAAGTTAAATTTGTTTTAAATCCCAAAAATCGTAAAAGGAAAATCTTTCAGTCCCTTTTGATTTAAACGTATTCATAGCGAACGCAAGGTTTGTAATTAATTTGATAATACCGAGATAGGTAGCTCATTAAAATTTAGAGATATGAAAATAGCGGTTTATAAATAGATGCTCAAAGCGCTATTTTTCACTTAAAACTTTAGCTTTCCGGTCTCTTTTATTAATTTTTCACAGTATCTGAAATTTTTTTTGTACCCATTTTTTTTCAGTTGATGTTAATTCAATCTTGAAAACCAAATTTAAAATTTTTAAAAAAAGAAAAAATTTTTTAAAATTACTTTCATACCTCCCATAAATAGATGCTACAAAACGTTTGAAAATGACACTTAAAATCCCTTTTTAACCGTTCCTCTAACTGGGAAAGCTCGCAAACGTTTTTTTTTAGCGCGTTGATGGATAGCTTTTTTTAAAAATTTTTTAGTTTTTTTTGGGTATCTTTCTTTTGCAAGTGCTTTTTGAACGCATTGTGGGGTTTTTGTTGTCAAGTTTCTATTGTTCTTCTCATTGTTATTTTTAAACCGTAAAAAACAAAAATTAAAAGTTTTATTTCTATGGATTTGGGAAATTTTTTTAAACTTTTTCTTTCAAAAGGTACACATCCCCAAACCTTAATGTCCATTTAATATAAACGTTGTAGCCCAACCCCGTTTGGGTCAGAATGGGCCCCAAATAGCACGAAAATTCGCCCAAAAATCGTGGAAAAAATCATAAAAGTACGTATTCATGAAAAAATTTTCTCCAATTGTATCCCCAAAAAACAATACCCTCTAAGTTCACTAATTTCCCGAGATTTCGAAGGCCCCCTTTAAATTTTCATAAAAGATGCATAGCCTTTTGCCCGGAGGAGCAAACAAACAGACAAAAAACAAACAAAAAAAACAAAAACAAAAAAAAAACAAAAAAAAAAAACCCGGGCTTATTTTTTGGGGAGTGGGTGAAATTAAAGTTTTTCGTTCGCTCACCAAATCACCCAAATACGACGATGCTCTACGACCTACACTTGGAAGACAAGGTGAAATATTTTTGTTCCCTCAGAAAAAAAATTTTTTAAGTGTATTGGTGGTAACTTAAATGAAAATTGAAAAGCGATAAGGAAGGAACTCGGTTTTGAAATTTTGAGTGGCTATTGGAAGAGAGTCTGCATGGTTCAAAATTTAACGTACGGGGAAAAATTTATGAAATTTACAAAGTACTGAACAACTGTGATAACTTGAAACCCAATAATTAGAGCTAACTATTATCTTTAGCGAAAATAGAGTGAAAATTTTTGATTTTTCAAAGTTGTTTTATTAAATACGGGAAATAATAGGCTATATAGATATTTTGTTTTGGATGAGTGAAGCGAAGACTTCAATTTCATGATCCCTAAAAAAAATTATTCGTGTTTTTTTTAGTTTTTTTAAAGTCTGTTTGTTTCGCTCTCCCCGGCAAACGAAATATGCGATCTTGATAAAAAATTGGGGGGACCTTCAAAATCTCTGAACTTAGCCCTGCCACTTTTTTTTGGTATAATCGAAAAAAATATTTCTCATGAATATCGTAATTTTTTAACGTTTTTTTTCGTTTTTTTAATCGATTTTTTCGTAAATTTTTTGGGCCTTCTGATAACGGGGGGGCTAAAACGTTTTTTTTTCTACAGGGACATTAAGGTAATGGTGATGCAGTGCCCTTTGAAAGAAAAAGAAAAAAAACTAGCCTAAAATCCATAGAAAAGGTTTTAATATGAGTTTTTGGGGTATAAAAAGAAACAATAAATCTTGACAAAAAATCACCTAATGCTTTTAAAAAATCACTTGCAAAATAAAGAGATCCCACGCAAACTAAAACTTAAAAAAAAGCTCATCCTAAAACGCAAATAGAAAAAGCGTAGAAACGCCTAAAAAGCATGCAGACCCCCCCCCCCCCCCTGAAGTTTTCATTTTAAAAATATGAAACGGGCTGTGCCAAAAAAAGGAACTTAATTAGGTCTAGTTTTTTTTTAATATTTTTTCTATTCATTTTTTTCAATCGAATCGAAACTTTAATGACTCGTAACTATCATCCCAAATAACGGCGGCATACTAATATTCCAAACTAAAAAAAACAAACGTTTTGGGTTTTTAAACCCCATCAAATTAATATTTAAATTTTTTCGCCGGGGGAAATAAAACAACCAGGGGAGGGGCTTTGAGCCCCCGACCATTCCCCAAAAAAATGACGCAACAAGTGCAAAAAAAAGCATTTTTACCGTAGCTTTTTTTCTGAGAGACATTACGGAAAAACTTAAAGGCGAGTTATTGTTCACATACCAACAAACAAACCAAAATAATACAACGAGTTACTGGGGTGGTTGAGACTTCTTTTTCTGTTTCACGGTATTTATCGAACTGTGTGCTCACGTATGTCCCAATTGATTTGTTACATGCTAAACTGTCAAATCAATTATAACCTCAATTTAATGAAAAAGTGTCTCATTTTTAAAACGATTTAGAAAAAAAAATTATAAATTTTTTTGGCGTGCAGGAATGATCCTGCTGGCTCGATTTTCTCACTGCGGGAATTGGAACGTACACAATAACTTTTGGGGCAAAACTTTGACGATTAGAGCCCTTTTTTGTAATCACTGCTTTAATGCGAAGGAATTGGAATATACTAAAAAACGTACAATGTTTGGAGAGTACCCGCATATGAAAAATTATTAGCCAGGACTGTTAGGCTTGGGGGACTTCCGGGAGGGGAAAATATTTTTTAAAGTGTTTCTTTTTGTCATTAAACTGAGCGTTAAATATTGTAGGAAGCAAACAAGTGCAGGAGGGGATGGGGACGAACCAATCATAATATTTTTTTATCAACGTATCTATTATAGCTCCAACAACTTATTGAAACCCTGGCAGTCCTCTTTAATCGGGAAAGACGACTATATAGAAAAAATATAAATAAAAATCATAGAAAAAAAATCAGCAATAAAAATGTGTTTTTTAATCTCCATAAAGATTAAATTTGTTCATTTTACCATGGAAAAAACGTTTATCCTCAGCTTCTGGCCCCCGGGTGTTAATATGGGTTTTCCCTCTCGGAAAAGGTTCAAATTGTGACACCCCTACTTTCCATTTTATTAATCGGGAAAAACCCCCGTAGGTAAAATGGATTTTTGAAACTCAATCCAGAAATTTAAAAAAAATCCATCCCACGGGGTATCGAACCCTGGTCCCCCGATTCCCGGGTCGAGTGTTTTCCCCAAAGTTTGGATGGATTTTTTAATGTCTGGATTGTTTTACAAAAAACCCTACTTCTGGTACCCCGGCGTCAGAATCGATGTATCTATTTTCGACAATACCCCCCCCTTGATCCACTTCTGCCCCCGGGTTACATATCAAAAATTAATCAAAAATCATCAAATAAAAAAATTAATAATTTTTTTTATAATTTACATATCATTTATTTTTATTTTTATTTGTGTTATGTACCAATTTCATTTAATTTCCTTAAATTTAAAGTCTTTTGATCTTTTTTTTTAAATCGAAAATCATTCTAGAACAAAAAAAGGTCTAACCAAAATGAAAAAACCTTTCACGGGGGAAACATAATATGTGACCCCTAAAGGGAAACCCCAGTGCAATCCCATGCCTACCAAGCAAACATATAGGCCAATCTTCTGATAACCACGTTGCGTCGTGCCTAAAACTTGTGTTAAAGTTTTCACAATGGAAACTGACACTGTGACAGTGACGCTTCAGGTCCCTTTAAACTAGGACGGTATAGGGGTTTTTAGGATAGTTGTGAGTCCGGGGGAAAGTCAAAAAATTTGAAAAAGACATTCAGTCGGGGTTTCCGGTGGCGGGAGTTGAATCGATCCCCGGGAAATCAACGTTAAACTTGATTATTATTATCCTACATGCATACAAAAAAAAGTAAAATCGTTGCCCGGTTTGGCACTAAATAAGTGTCTTGTGAAACTGCAAATTACTTCGCGTTATCAAATTTTGGAAAAGCCACATCTACGAACGTTTAGCCCACAGGGTAGTGGGTGATAGTGAACGCAACATCCCAAAATATAAACCCGGGGGCCCTGGCTATCAGGAAAATTAAAATCTTTGCGGAAAGCAGATAAGATTGTTATAAATAATAATAAATAAATAAAACATTTTAATGTTTAAATTTTTAAAAAGGAAACACGATTCGGAAATTATTACCATGTCCGTTAATTTTAAACTAAATAAATAATTTAACTAGGCCGCTTCGCGAAAGCTTTTTTTTGTCGCGTTTTTATGGATGAGCTTTTTTAATAAAATTTTGTTTGCGTGGGCCTCTTTACTTTTGCAAGTTTTTTTTGAAAACCCTTGTAGGTTGTTTCAATTTCTCTTGTTTTCTTTTAATTATTTTATTACCGCAAAAAAAACAAATTTAAACTTTTATCTAGGATTTGTCTAACTTTTCCCAAATTTTTTTTTCAAAAGGTACTACATCATTTACCCTTAATGTCCATGTAAAAAATTAAAGTTTTAGCCCCACCCGTTTGGTCAAAAGGCCCAAATGTCACAAAAAAATCGAACTAAAAACGAAAAAAAAAACGTGAAAATACGTTTCTTAAATTTTTTCTTCGATTGTCCCCAAAAAAGTGCAGGGCTAAGTTCAAATTTTGAAGGTCCCCTCCAATTTTTGCAATTTTATCAAGATCGCATAATATGCCGTTTGCCCGGGTTAAAAGCGCGAACAAACGCAAAATACAAAAAAAAACAAACAAAAAAAAAACCTGACAAATTTTTTTGGGGGGCAGTGAAATTTAAGTCTTTGCTTCCTCCCCAAAAAAAAAACAATTGTCGTAAATGTTTGCCCCTGGGGTTTTTAACTCAAAACCTCTGGCTCTAAGCTCTATTTACCCGGCTCCCCTACTGGGGCCACAAAACAAAGTTACTTAATTTCAATGTGTTGCGATTTTTGAGTTTTTGATGTAGAGCCGGAGGGTTTAAACCCCTCGGGGCAAAATTTTACGGCCAAATTCCTGTATTTAATTCCTGTCTTTTAAGCTGGTTTTTGCTTTAATGCAATCTCTTCCCAACTCTGCCCACCCAAAAAATTTTACATTAAAATTAAAAAAGTTTTTATCTGTTCGCTTGGTGAAGTGGACTGTTGGTTGAAAAGCAGATAAGTGAAAAGGCTCGCTTTTTTAACAAAAGAAAATACTTTAAATAATAACACTGATTTAATTAAATAATTTGCTGTGTTGTATATGACTGCTTTTATCTGCTACGATGTCGGACTGTTTCCCCAGTAACTAAAAAAGCAAATATAAACAACAACAAAATAGTCCTTCCATGTGCCTTCTAAGGTAATGTCAAGGGCCCCTTAAATTAAGGGTTAAATTTTCAAGGTTCTCAAATGAAAATCAAAAAACCCATCCCTAAGCGATTTTTAAAAAAAAATTAAACTTTTAACCCACTAATATTCAAAAAGATATGCAATACTGCTGCGGATTGTCGGAGACGGGGGTGTTTTTTCTAGTCAAAAAACCCAAAAACCAGACAAAAAAATCCCCAAAGGAACGGTCTCCACTTTGCCATTAACCCGACCCGTATTTACCTGAAATTTAGGTTAATTTTTAATATTAACTTCAAATGTGGCATAGCGGGTCAACGGAAACAAAAAAAGCATTTGTAAATAATTTTAAAACTTCTTTGAATGCAATGATTCTCAAAAGCAAATGTGAGAAAAAAAAATTTACTGTTTTCCATTCTTGAAACAATTTATCATTGCTAAATTTAAAAGAGTTTTTTGTGTTATGTCGCCCAAAATATAGCATGCATTCGTTAAAAAAAAAACGCTGTGCAAAAAGCCAAAAAAGTTTACGCTGAACGAACTTGCATGTAATTTAATCTGTCCAAATATTGAGATTTTATACGATAACAAACATGCATTACAAAAAATGGTGCAAAAGCATAAGGCATAACGCATAACATTTTTAAAATTTAAAAGTACAACAATTTACTTTGGCCCTTTGTACAATACATTGGCCTACTAAAACCTACATCACAAAAACAATACAACAACAAAAACAAAAAATTGTAAGTGATTTTTGTTTTAAGTGCCTTAAGGTTTTATTTATAATATGTGTTTTAAAAAATTAAATTTAAAAAAAATCGTATTTTGGGGTTACCCACACAGTCACATAACTAATTTTCAGTGGGGGGTCTTAAATTTTAAAAGACCAAGCCAACCCGTAGGTGCCGACACCATGCGAGCGAAAAAGACAATTAGAGACCGGATATTAAATATGAACCCTATCATCAAACATAGGACACGGTTCCACCCGCTTCATCACCAGAATCAACAGGCTGATTTGGAAAAAACTTAGAAATTTTTTATTGCCCAATTGTTTCTAGGAGGACTCCAAAAATACTGTTTACCATTCCTATGCCAAGAACTGATGGACATAATCCCCAAACGAAATTAAAATACTTTTTCCTGAGCGGGAATCGACCCCACCTTTTTGCTTCCTTTTTTTTTATACCGCCGGGGGAGACTTGATTCGAAGGGCCCGTGTCGAAACCCGTTAAGACCGGCATCCTGACTACCCTTTGTACTATACATTGGCATACTAAAAAAAATGTATTTAAATCTACCCACTCATTATATAACTAATTTTCATTGACCTACATACAATACAAAACAAAACCAAAAAATTAAATTATCAATGGAGCGCGACGATGATCTTACAATTCAAGTCAAAAAGGGCAAGACTGTGTTTTTGTCTGTGAGTTTACTCCAGAACACGAACGGTTAAAAACAGATTGAGCTGAAATTTTAAACAGTATCCGGTACCATTTTCAGGGTGCCGTTTTTCATTTTGACAAAATCCGTTACGATATAAAATCACAATAAAAACCAATTGGGAAAAGTACTGGAAAATTTCCTTTAAAACGCAATGTTTTTTTGTTTATAAAAAATCATTTTTAACAAATCATGTTTTCATTCATGACCATGTTATCGAAAGTTCACGCTCAAGTTTACCCAAAATTCCGCTCGGAATTAAGTAAAACCCACCTTGAAAGTTTATTCTTTTTCGTATGGCTAGTTTTCCATAATTGTATGCTTGCAAACATGTTCTATAATTCCAGAAAATAAAAAAAACTACCCCACCGTTTTTTGAGCCAGGTTTACAAAATTCCGGGTGAAAGGGGCCTTAGCCCCTGACTAGGAAAACACCAAAACGTTTTTAGACGAGGGGAGCAAGTTGTGTTGATCCCCGGGGAAAATTTCATTTTAATTTGATTGATGTATAAGGACAAAAATTTTTTTTTTGTTTTGGTAGAAACAAAGAAATATTTCTCATTTTATCATACTTAGATTTCCGATTTTTAAAACGATTTTTTCGTGATATTTGACCCGGGCCAGGCAAAAGGGTACTTGATCTTTAATTAAATTTATGGGGAAAATTCGAAATCACGGAAAATTAGAATGTTTGTTTTGAGAACATCATAGTAATAAAACAAAAAAAAAAAAAAAAAAAAAAAAAAAAAAAAAAAAAAAAAAAAAAAAAAAAAAAAAAAAAAAATTTTAAAAAAAAAAAAAAACAGCCCAATTTTTTTTTAATTTTTTAAATTTTTTTCACTTTTAGGCAAACCAAAAAATCATCATAAAATTTAAAACCCTCGAAACTCCTACCTAAAAGTGACAATTTTTGGCTTAAAATTATTTCAACTTTTGGCTAAAAATTTTGGTCCCAAAAATTGAATTTTGGGGCATGTTAAGGGGGAAACCATTTCCTTCGAGAAAAAATTTTTGTTTTATTTTTTTTTTTTTTTTAGAAAATTTGTTTCAATAACCGGGGAAAAGGGGCAAAATTTTGCCCCATCCCTTTAGGAAAATTTTCCCCCGCCCCCCCCCTAAAGTCCCTAAACCTAATGTCCCCCCTTTTTGGGTCAATCTAAAATTAAATTTCTAATTTTCCCGATTCAAAAGGGCCCCCAAAAAGAAATGGACTTTTCTTTTAGGGGCCAAAACGACCAAAAAAAAATTAAAAAAGTTTGTGGATTTTCGGTACCTAATAATACAGAAATTAAAAAAAATTCAATAAATCTGCTTAAATTTTAGGGCAAAAAAACGCCAAAAAGAATTTTGAAAGTTTTTAAAACGCCATTTTAAACCTTCCTCCCCTCTTCGGTCATAAAATTAGGGTTTTGGGGGGCTTTTTTCTTTTCAGCCCCTATAAGGGGCCATAGTAGAGGGCCAAATTTTCAAAAAGGGTTTTAATAAAATGCGGAGGTTTTAAAAAAAGTATTTTTTCCTTTTTTTAAAAGAAAAAACAAAAAAAAAAACGAAACTACAACCCCCCCGAAAAAAGGAAAAAAAGGGGGGCCAGTTTAATTTTTGCGTTTTAACAAACTACGGCCCCAAACATCCGAAAACTTAAAATAGAATTTGAATAAATTTAAAAATTATAGTTTAGACAAAAAAAAAAAGGCAAATTTTTTTAAAGTTTTAAGGATTTCTTACGGGACACATGTACTATAAAAAAACGAAAGGGGGGGGTATGATTGGCCCCCTTTTTTTCACAAATTTGTAAGGGGCAACAGTTTTAGGGGGATTCATTCTTTTTAAAATTTGTTTTAAAATATAATTTTATCAATGTTTTGCTACTGTTTTTTTCCAAAAAAAACAAAAATGAAAAAAAGAGGGGCCCCAAACCTTTTTTAAAAATTCGAAAGAAATTTTTTAAGTTTTTTTCCAAAGGAAAACTTTTTTAACCTCCACAAATTTTTTAAAATTTTTTTTCAAAAAAAAACGTTTCCTGGCCCCGTAAAATCTTTTTAAGTTTTTGGCAAAATTTTGAATTTGCATTAAAATTTAAACCGTATAAAACCTCCAATTATTTTTTTTCAATTTTTTTAAAAAGGAAAGTTTTCCCCAAATTTCATTTTTCAGTCCCAAATTTATTAAGAATTTTTAAGTTTAAAAAATTAAAAAATTGATTTTGAGGCTCCCCTTTTTTAATTAAAAATTTCCTTTTATTTTTAAAAAGGTTTGCTTTTTTTTAAAGTTTTTTTTTTGGTTAAAAAAAAAACTTTTTTCCCCCCAAAACCAATTGGCCCCTTGTTGTTAAAAATATTATCCCTTTTTATTTTTTTTTGCTTAAAATTAAAAAAGTAGATTCCAGGGTTGGCTTTGTAACAGGGGAAAATTCGTTTTTTAGTTTTGGTTTTGGGGTTTAAAAAGCCCTTTTTAATAAGGGCTTTTTTTTTAAAACTTTGAAACTCCAAAACTTTTTTAATTTCTTAAAAGGAAATAAATTCCCCCGTACCAATTTCCATTAAAATGAACGTTCCCTACCCGTTTTTTTTTTTTTGTCAAAAAAATTTGCCTTTAGATTAAAACTCCCATTAGACAGAAAAATTTTTAAACCCTAAAAAAACAAACAAAAAAAAAAAGTAATTTTAGAAAAAATTTTCAAAAATTTTTTTCACCAAAAAAATCTAACCACCAATTTGCAAATTTTTCCCGGTAAATTTTTATTAAATAATTTTTAAGGGTTTTAAATTAAAAAAAAATGTTGACCACCATAGAAATTTCATTTTTCCAAAAAAACAAAAAAAATTACTTTTAACCTTCGGTCAAAAAAAAGGGCCAAAATTTTTAAAAATTTAGCAATTTTTGGGGTTCTGTTTGGTTTAAAAAATTCCTTTTTTTCCCCCCCCCTTGCCATTTTTTTAATTTGTAAAGAAAACTTAAAATTTTTTTTTGCCGTTTTTTTTTCTTTGTTAATCTAAAACCTTTTTGTTACTTGGGGCCTGTGTAAAACAGAAAAAATACCAATGGGGGGAATGGGGGGGGTTGGCTGGGGGGCCCCCCCCCACAAAACCATCTATAGCCCTTTTAATCTCTTCACCGCAATCGTACTCAGGAAGAACAATTTTTAACTTCTTTCAAATAAGTGTCAAGAAAGTATCATCATTCCCAAACGTCAAAATGAAACTGGCCGTACGTTTCTTTTTATGTTCTAACGCGATCTTTCAAAAAATTTTTTTATATTTTTAAAAAAAGTCACCTAAAAAAACAACCTAACAACACTAATTTTCAAAAAGAAACTTTTTGAAACAAAAAAAAGGGGAACAATACAAAAATTAAAAAGAATCTTTTCAAAAATAAATTACAAATTTTGGTTCCAAAAAATAAATTTTAATTAAGCCCTTAATTGCCCCCTTTATTACCCGGGGAAAAATTAATAAAATTTTTCCAATATTCCTCAGGTTTTGAAAATCAAAACAAAACGTTTGTTTTTTCCATTTAGGAACAATTTGTTTAAAAAGGTGAATGAAAAAGAATGAAATGGCCCTTTTTGGGAAAGTTTTTAACCACAAATTTTTTTTAAAAAAATAAAAAGAACCCAAAAGTTTTTTGGGGTTTGGGTTAAAAAGTTTTTAAAAGAAAATTTTTAAAAAAAAATTCTGTATGTTGTAAAAATCGGAAGGTTGCTCTAATAAAAATCAAAAGGGGTGCGATTCTTGGTTTATTTAAAAAAAAAGACCTTTAATCCAAAAAATGGATAAATTTTTATTTCTAAACTTTTTTTACAAATGGTTTTTTTCTCTTTGTCCAAACCTATGCATAAAAAAGGGGGTATTATGACCCAGTCGTTTTTGAAAACCATTTTAAATCATAGGGGCCAATCGGAAAAGGGGTGGAAAGTCTGGGCGATACAAAACATTTAAGACCAATTTTTAACTTTATACCTGACTCGTTAGATTGGAAAAATTTTTTTCAAGTTTTCCTCAACAAAGTTCAAAAAAAATTTGTAAACTTTACCCTATCTCTTTTAAAGAAAAGTTTTTCTTTTTTTTTCGTTTTTAATTTGGGGGTTCTGTTGATGTGGGTTTTCGACTAATTTTCCCCCAATTTGTTTTTTGTTTTTTTGGGGGCACTAAAAATCATATCCTAAAATTCCTAAAAAATGGTTACGAGTGAAGAAACTTAAAAAAATCAAAAAAATATTTAATAAAAAACCAAAAAGTTTAAAATAAAAAAAAAGGGGGGAATAGAATATTTACAAAATTTTGTTTTGAAAAAAATTTTTTTTTTTTTATTTTAAATTAAGGCCAATTTCCTTCCCTTGTTTTTTTAATTTTTAAATACAATAAAATCCAAAATTTTCCCAAAGGGGGTTGACCCAGGTCTCCCACATTCCCGGGTAAAAAAGGGGTTTTCCCTTTTTTTTTTTTCCAAAATAGACTGGGGAAAACGCCCATGTCGTTGTTAGACGAGTGAGCGAGTCATGTGTTGAATACGCGGAAGCATCTGCATACAAGTCGATTGGATATAATTTTAGGTACTAGGGGCCCCTTCGCTAACTCTTTTTCCAGTGATGAGCTTTTTAAGAAAATCGTATAGGTACAATTTCTATGAGAAATATTTCTTCAAATGTCTGTAAACTCATAACATATATAATTTCAGTGATTTTGAACATTCTTAAAAAGTTTCATCAAGATCGGAGTAGCCGTTTGCCAAATATCACGAAAATATCTCATAAAAAATCGTGAAAGTACGATTTTCATAAGAAATATTAAACGATTGTGAAACGTGCAAGTCTTCGTTCAGAGATTTCGAAGGTCCCCTCAAATTTTCATCAAGATGGCATAAGCCGTTTGCCCGGCAGAGCGCGAACAAACAGACAAAAATACAAACAAAAACTCACCTGGGACAACTTTTTTGAGGTGTGAGTGAAATTGAAGTCTTTGCTTTGCTCATCCAATAAATGATAGGGTTTTGAGTTTATTTGTTAGAAGAGCGCTCAAATTGTAATCCAATGCGAACATATCTTGGGACTTTCTGGGTGGGTGTGTGTGTGTGTCTGTGTTGTCTGTGCTTCCTTGGAAAAAAATTGCGGTAATCTTGTATTTTTTCACTTACTAAAATCGAATAACAATTATGATAAATTGATAAAAATTAATTGATCAAATTAATACTAAATTGATAAAATAAATGTATTATATTTACTATAATCTGAATCGAAATCAATTATTTTACAGGGCACGTGAAAAGGACTCAGTTCATTTTTTTCTTTAATGGAAGGGAACTTGGATCATTCCTTTTCATCAGAAGGAACTTAACTTTTCAAAGTCCTTAGGGTGAACCTGCCTAAGGACATAACTATAGGGTGTTTGGGAGAATATTGTGGAACTGAAGGTCCGATGGCTGTGAAAAAGTTGTGTCAGGATTACAGGCAGGATGGAGCGATGCCTACCGTGGGACCGACACCACATCACGAATCAGTATCAATTTAAAAAACAGGGTTATGATGTTATCAAGTTACCTACTGCATCGAAAGTGGTTTTATAAACCAAGTTATTGTGACGTAATAACTAGGAAAAAGCCAAAGTCTTTGAAGACGGATGTGAGTGACCCATGTGGTGAGTACGGAAACATTCACTTTACCGCCCTAAGGTACCTAAGGCTGGACTAGCCCAGTAGCCCAGTATGGGGAATGATAACCTGGTAGGCCTATCAACACATGGCCACTCACTTGTCTATCGACGACTTTGGCGTTCCCTAGTCTAGCGCTAAGGCGCCCTTATACCCGGAAGGTGGAGACCTGGGTTCAATCAAAAAAAAAAAAACAAAAGTTATAACTTTCTAAAAAAGCATACTACTCAATTGCTGAATACTCAAGATACAGACTTTTCACTCTGAATCAATCTATAAGGGTTGAGTTAACAAATGAAATCAAAATTTATTAAAAAAAAAAAAAAGGGAAACTAGACCTAACACTGGTAGGCCTACCTAATTATTCCCACATGTTATCTAAGTCATCTGATTTATGTTATTATAAGCGGCATGTATTATAAACATGTAAATTTGTGTTTATTATGTGTTGTGTCAAAGCATTAAGTTTACACAGGCCTTGACCGTGTTTAGTCAGAAGTCAGATGACAAAAAATTGTTAAATATATGCCTAATGTAGACGTTGTATAGCACCTTTATATGTATATATTTCTATCTATATTTTTCGTATCTTATTGTTTGTATTTAATTAATTTTAGATTCTTTCAATAATAACCTACTAAAACAGGTACAGCACCGTGCCAATGGGTATTTAAAAAAATATTACCATGTATATACATGTAAATGTTATGTGGAAATAAAGCAATATTATATTATTATTAATCCCCTGGTCGGATAAGATTGTTAGTTTATGGATTGGGTAATTATGTGCGTGGCAATATATGGAAAAACATAGCCAGTTACAAAATATGATTAAAGAATGCAAGGTTTACCTCAATCTACCAGCGGAATTTTGGGGTACGTTGCACATGCAAGTTTTGATAGACCTAGTTTTGTCACTGCATGAACTGCATACCAAATATTTTTCCACTGCCTCCATTGCAACCGAGTAACATCTAAGAAGCAGGATTTTTTTCAAAAAGAAAAAAACCCTTGTGGTAAAACAATGTCCTGACACATGGTAGGGTAGTTTTTCAGTTTAGTAGTTCTGTAGGATTAAATCGAAAGGGATGTGCTTTATTTTTTAGCAGTCTCAGTAACTGGTCACGGATGTCTGTTTAAAAATTTCGCAATCTATTGGTCGTTCGGCCGTAGGAGCCCGGACATACAGGACAGACATTTACCAAACATTAACATCACAGAATAAATCACGACTAAGGACCGAGCGAGTTGCGTTTTAGACTACGTTCGCTGCGCTCACTCGTCTCACAAACGCTATTCCGGTTACATTTGAGGATGTGTTCGCACAAGACGACCAGAACGACCAGAAGCGACAATTGAAATTTAAGTAAACACAATTTGCACCAATGATAGATCAGATTTTGCAAGGAACGCTTGCGATGGTAGCGTTTTGATGTTGTGGTCGAGACAAGAAGCCAGAGTTTTTTCTGGTCGTGGGCAGGTCTTTGAGGAAAGCGCGGCTTATTTTCAAAGTATATTCATTGAAAATAAGGGAATTATGTCCACTCCGAGGAATGTTCTCTGTAATCACATGGTGTACACAATTAAATTAATCATTCATTATGATTAGTAAAATGAATGATTAATGTAATATTTTAACAGATATCACAATTTTCATAAAAAACCACGGACCTTGGAAGCAACGCCCACCATTCTGTAGCAAGAGCAGTTCGCCAACAATCAGACGTTGAGTGAAACAATGAAAATAACAATCCCCAGTCGAGCCCAGAATGGTCGACCCGGGTCGACCGGTCGCCTTTACGGAACACAACCTTAATACAGACAAAATTCCCCGAGTCAACATGAAGTAAATAAAATGCACAGGAACAATATGATTGTCAAGTTTGTATGTACCGCGTTAATATTCGGAATGTATCCAACTGGCTGGTGGGTTTTTGTATTTAGCTTGACCATATAGGGGGTAGACGGATAGCTCGGCAATTTTCGTGAAGCCGACCGCGGCCAGTTCCAAGAACTAGATTCTGGGCAAAACATGAAGACGGTGTGAACTCTTGCTCTGCGTTTGGCTGTACGTCAAGAGCTGGAAAACAATGTGGATTTTCATTCCATGTGTAAATAATTTACTAAATTAATTTTTTTTAATGTAGTACACTATTGCCCTAGGTAATTGGTGTATGTTTATTTCAATGAGCCTATTGTTTTCAAACCAAATGTGCATTTAAGTCAACATAGTCCTAGAGAGCCACATGGCCTGTCATGAGCTATGCTTACTTTACTGGATTTATGGCTCTTGAGGTTGATTTGGCATGCAGTAGATTTGGTTAAAATGCTGGTAGGGTATCTATTTGTAATGGAAGAACATCCTATGTTTATGAGGAATATCAAATTCAAGGTGAGAAATGTCTACATTAGACTAAGGGTATTTACCGTATACATTGTAATATTAATGATGTTGAAATAAGAAGAAATTAAATTTAAAAAAAGTAAATTATGCAGTGATTGTTGTATTATCATTTTTTACAGCATTACTATGTACATGCAAAATATCATCCATTATCCATTTGCAGTTATGTTGTGAACTTTAACATGCCTAAATCCAAAAATGTCGCTCCCTAGGCCCCAATTAAAGTGACATATGGAATTATATTGTGAGTCTGTAGCTAGCAGCCTTTTGCTAAATACTATTCTAGTTTGTTGTGTTATAATAATATTCTACATCATTACCAAACTTTGTTCATAAAAATCATTGATGTCAATCCTTTGAACAAGTGCACATTTATTCAAATAATCCCCTTCAAAAACGGGTGCAGACACATTTTCTTTACAGAACTACAGAGCTATTGTTGTAGCTCTACTAAATCCAAATTAATAAACAAGAGTGATTTTGGAAATGGCGGCTATCCAAAAGTAACCTATCCTCTCTCCCCTCCCCTCCCCTCCCCCCCCCCCCCTCCCAACCTTTTACTAACAATCATCTTCACTTGAAGGCCTACAATTTTGCACTTTACTGGAATTCTTTTCAAAAAGTGCAGAGCCATGTTCTTACCGAACTATTATTTGTAGGCCTACTAAAAACAAAACTATAAAACGGAGTGATTTGGAAAAAAATGTGCCGCAGAACACTGAGGCCACCCTACTCCCCTCCAATCATGTTCCTCAACAAACAACATCACTTGATAATAGGCCTACAATTTGCAATTTTTTCACACGAATATATTTAAGTGTTTTACATCCATTCTAATATTGCTATATTCATTCAAACCATTCTTCGTCACCCCATTTGTAAAGGGGTTTTCCATATGACATCTTGGGTTTTTGAAGATTATTGTATTTTAAGACTACATGTTTGTAGGCCTGTTCGATTCCTCTTCAGAAAAACATTAATGTTCAAATGTTATAGCCAAAGTGACCACACACTATTTGCAGTGGGTTGTCACTGTTAGAGATGTCATAAAACTGATAATAAAACAATGTTCAATCCAATTTACAAATTACGATATATGCAATGCCATAGTACAATAAAAATGACAAATACCGATAGTAAAGGCTATTTTAGTATGGGTAAATTATACAATCTAAAACCTTAAAAACAATAAATCCCGGAATCAAAATATGTCGTAGACATAGGGGGTTTTGTGATGTTGGGGTTCGATGGTGCTAAATCTGGCATTATTTCCGCCAAACACATAGAATTAATTTATTCAGAATAAGGATAAATAAAATTAAAAACTTATTTGAAGTGGTGTCCAAAACAAATAAATAGCATAAATGCATGTTTTTTAAACATCACATTCTCGGAAAGTATTAAGAGATTAACTACTTCTAGTACGCAATAATCCACTGTAGTTAAAATGGCAATACCGCTCCGCTTCTTGCCAGACGGCTCGAGAACGCTCTTCTACTTCTCACCTCTTGTTCTCAGCTCGGCTTCAACCGCTGCAACGGCAGGTATACCGCCTGCGCCTGTTCTACCCCCATATGGTCTAAGTATTTATGTATATAAACTGCGCTGTTCCGTTGGTACCACGGGTTTTTTATGTTGTTCCGTTGGCTACACAGCGCTTCTTTGATGATATGGAAATGCACCGCCGTCTGATGTATGAAGATACAAAAATAGCTGCTTCATCATGGCTCAAACAAATTTGGTCATGACTTTCAGTGAACTTTCAGGCGGGTTAAAGAAGTTCAATGCCCCCTTAACTAACACCATCCTATGCGTTCAAAGCTGAAAACTAGATCTGTGCAAACTGTCCTTTACATACCTGAGTTTGTTTGTCATAATTCATGGAAAAATAAATAATTCCTTAATAAAAACGTTCCAACTAAATAAAAATATAAGATCACCTTTATGTACATTAATTAAAGCTCGCCCATAAGTCCCAATCCTAACCTGAAATAAAATCTACCTTCCGACCCCTTAACTAGCCCTATCTAGCGGCCCAGGACCGACAAAGCTCTATTTACGTTTGCATGTCAATCAGTTAAACATGGGGAAATCAGAGCCATGACAAGCAGCTATTGTAGTCTTACATACCATCCAACGGGCGGTGATGGAATGTAAGCCTATACGTGCCTAGGTTGTCTTCAATAATTCTGTTTCGCGTTGTGAGTTAATTATTAAAAATAGTAAATCAAAATAATAATAATAATGAATTAAAAAACATTGAGTTTTTTAACAGTCTCTCTTTGGTTTAAAAGCATTAGAATCCCAATGATTGGTGTTAATGGTTTAAAGGTGCTTGTGAAACGTGGGGGTGGGCATAGGGGCCTAGCCTACGCACTCTCATTCATTAGGAAGCCTAGATCTAGCCGTAGTCCCTAGGCTAGCCTAGGACCTAAGCCATTTACGCTTTGTGTAATGTGTAGTCTATCCACTGGTTATTGGCATCCCCAGTAAGCCTATCTAGGGTGGCAACCTTAACTCCTGGACTAGTTCCGTCCGTACACTAAAAGTCTGTCGTTTGTCTACTCCAGAGTAAAGTAGAGTAGGCCTACTCCGCATATGTCTAGGAGTCAGAGTAAAAACGTCATAACCGATCCAGAGTTTCTCGGAGTACTTATCCAGATTACGACAAAAGAACATAATATGGTCAACATAACCTAAAATTTTAAAGTTTTTAATTTGAATTTTTTTTTTTAAGTTAAATTTAAAATTAAAAGTGGCGTCGATAATATCTGCCCCCCCGTGACGCCTCAGCCATAGTTAGCAAATGGCTAGCCTAGATTATGGTTTCCAGCCGATCATGTACCGCTCTTCGGCATTTTCTTCTTACTCTACTCTAGTACTCCACCTATAGACCCAGAGTAATATCGTACTCTCCTAACTCTAGAGTAAGTACTTGGTACAAAAGAACGAGCATCACAACTGATCTAGAGTAAGATTTTACAAAAGAACGCCGATAACTTACTAGGCGATCTAGATCAGTCAGAGATACGACAAATACGAAAACAGACCTAAAGGCCTATGGAACAACACGTGACGTCAACAGCCGGCGCGGATCTACTGATGGAACAAGCATCCTCATTTCGCAATTGACTCCTGATGAACGGGTCCACAAATATCCCGCTCTACCTTTTATACTATTATATGACAAAGAACAAAACAAAGAGGAAATTAATATTTAGTAAAACCATATCATTTCTTCTAATAGCGATTATTTCGATTTTGTTTATAGAACCGTTAGCTTGTTATAACAATGTACGCATTATTAAATGACAAATTATCAACATCTTTTAAGTTTTTTCAACTCAAGTGACACAAAAACTTACTTGATCGGATTTCAAACAGAATTCTCTCTAAATATGCATCTAAACCAATTGACAAGAAAATAAAATAAACTTTCTCGATAGAAAAAGCACAGAATGAAATTTTAACAGCATAGCGTTGCAGTTTCACGGCTGTCATCCGCACATCAAAAGCGCGTATTTTTAGATGAAAAAACACATACCTACCAGCGTTTTACCCTATGACTATAAATTTCGTGATGTGCACTTTCTATCTAGAAAGGTTATTTATTTCTTGTCTAAAACAGGTTCACAATGGAATGTTTGAAAAAGCGGTTAATCTTGTCAAAATCGATCAACTAGATTTTTGTCATTGAAGTTGTTTTATTAAATTTTCATAAAAACAAGTAAAAGTCTTAAATTTTATTTTAATATGTAGGCCTACATCAAAATAACAAGTTAACGGCCGTGCAAAAATTCAAAGTAATCGTATTAGAAGGAATGATATATTTGCTCAAATATTATTCTCCTTAAGTTTTTCACAATAATGAATAGGCTAAAAGTTAGAGAGTGATAAAGTTGTGCGACGTTCAGCAGGCGTCCACTTGCGACCCGATGGTTGCTGTTCCACCAGTTTGGGCTCAAAAAGGAGAATACCCCTCTTTCCCCTCGATTGTGAACGTAGTTGTGTGTACCCTATATCAGGAGAGGGTTGGGGCCCCCCATAAATGGGACACTTTTCAATTAAAATTATGATTTCCCAAATTATGTTTTTTTCAAAAAGTTGAAATAGCAACTTAAGAGCCCCCCTTTAGAGATAAAATTTCAGATTTGTGTTGTCCCGAAAACTATTATTTTTAATAACCGTACAGTGTCAAATTAGAAAGTCGACATGTGTCCCATTTTATGAACAGAGGTTGTTAAATGGACCAGGCCTAAAAATAACAGAAATAAACATCCATTCAGCAGTGTTCTTAAAGACATAATTCTATTTATTTTATTTTAAATACAAAAACATTACATTTGTAAGCTCCGGCTATTTAACTACACCATTAACCCTCAACTTCACACAAGTCCATTGCAAAAAACCAAGAAACGACTGGTCCGGGCAGTCCCGCCTCCTTTATTTATAACTGTCTGCGGCAGAAGTCTTCTCAATATTTGTTCTTAATGAACATCAGAAATGTTCTTCTTGCTTTAGGGTAGAGAAGCTGCTACCACCTGCGTCTTTTCTTACGTAAGAATTGACATTGAAAATGTCCTCCGCTTTGTTCCCACCATAATTTGCCCCCACAAATTTGATGTTGGTTCTCACTACCATCTACGGATGAAAATTGTAGCCTGCCTACATTTATGTAAGCCCTAGACCTAGTTCAGGGCTATGGTAGGCTACTGTTGTAGGCCCCTAGGCCCGGGGCCTAGCCTTACTCTGATAGGGCCTATGGCCGTAGCTCCTACCTAATCTGAGATGGTCGGTGTAGGGTCCATGGCCTAGGTAGGGCTCGGGCCTCTTGCTCTAGTTCAGACAGGGTAGCCTATGGCCTACTTTATGGGGCAGCTATGTGGGTTGAAGGGCCTTCAGTTAGGCCTTAAATAAATTATAATGTGATACATTGGCTCTGAAAACATTATTTATCCATAATCAAGCATTTAGCAAATGTCCCATTAGCAACCTGCATCCATGTTCCCATTTATGAACCTCAGAGCCATTGTTGACAAACATGTCCACTTGCCCTATAAAAAAATAGTAAGATAATGATAGAAACCAGAATTTTTTCTTCTTCAATGTCTCAATTAAAAGTTCCAGAATGGCATCTTTCCCCAAATGTCACAAGGTCCGTATGTCTATTCTTTATTTTATTGTATTGAAGGAATTTCTACTTGGAAGGTAGCCAAAAAACCAAAGTGGAATAACAATTAGAAATTGTCGTCACTTCTATAATTTGTGTTTATGAAGAAGCAGTACCACTGCTGCCAACTATTGGAAAAAAAAAGCTACAAATAAGGAAAAAAATCAGCTGATTAGATTATAGCCACTGTCCCATTTATGAACCGTCCCATTTATGCAACCCTCTCCCCGACACTCCAAGTGCTAGGTCATTCATGGAAGTAATTTAGGCTAGGTTAATTTATTAGGCCTCCAGGTCCTTAGCTTAGCCACCAATTTTCCTTGTTTTTAGCCTAGGCCTAGGGGCCTACTACCTTGGCCAGCCTAGGCGTAGCCTCTAGGCCTGGCCTACACTAGTAGGCTACTAGAGGCTTTCCAAACATTAGGACAAGACTAGCCTAGCCTAGGCATATTAAAAATTAACTTGCGCCTAGGTCTAGGGCTAGGCTACACATAGGGCCTATCACTGTACAAGTGAAGACTGGTCTCTCCCATGCAACTTGTGTGTAGCCTAGATTGCTCTAGGCTAGGGCTAGGATATAGGGCAAGTCAAGCTGGTTTGCCCAGAATCTCACCAGGGTAGCATGAAAAGGTTTGGGGGACTCTCTAGATACGCCACATTATGGTTTGGGGTTACAGGCAGATCACCAATAGGCTCTACCTAACGCAACCACCGTATTGGTGCTTGTTGAAATCAGCAAAAATCAAAATTTTCAGACAACTGTGACCAACACTTTCCATAGTTCTGCGCTTGTGGTTAGCCTAATTAGTTTGACCATTCCATGTCCTCAAACCCAATGATCAGCATTATCTGATGGCCACATCCAATCTCTGGGTGGGGTGATGACAGCATTGGCGATATAGGGCCTAGGCCTTAGCTGAATAGTAGCGCTATACATTGCTGAATGTTTCACGAGTAAGGCTGTTACCTAAGAAGCTAGTACATGTGTCAACCTTACCTAGTGTTGGGACTTTTAAGAGTTTCAGTTAAGAAATTTTCCATGAAAAAATTTCAATTCATGAAAATTTTCAAGGGCCAGGACATTGGACATTTTGCAAGTTCAATTTTATTATGTGTTTTATTCTGCAGGTGGCCCATGGTATTAGGTTTGGCTAGCCTCTGCACAGCAAATAGGCCTACATAATGCATGCTAGGGCCTAGCAAAGAAACAGCTCTGCCTCTAGGCATTGATTAGGCCTAGAAGTTTGTCAATGGGGGAGCTAGGTCACATTACAAATTACAAAAGTCTGCAAAATGCAAACTTATTAATTTTTTGTATGTTGTAAGGCAATAGTCCGGGTTGAGCCCTAAACAGATAAAATTCATATTTAATTAATTACCGTTAGCACAAATCTATAGGTGTTATATGACGGAACTTAAAATGCTTAGGGTAGTGAATGGAAAAGACCGGGACAAACATTAGGCTACTTTGGTGTTGCGGTCTTCGCCCCGATTACTCGATTAGACTGTAGGTAGTAGCCGTAGGCCTACGCCCAAAGTTGTCGTAGTGACTATAATCAGGCACTTCTTCGGTTCATGGGCCACAAAAAATTTTGCTGGGAAAAAGCCTAGGATAGAGGGGGGGGGGGGGGGGGCGCGAAGCGCCGTGTGAGGTCTACACACCAGTTACAGAAACGTTAAGTTTTTGTTTGTAGGTGGTTATAAATAGTTGTCAGAGTGATTCTAAAAGCATGAAATAAGCATGAAACCAAAGTGGGCCCCTGAAAAAAAGAAGTAGCACACCCTCTAGGGCCTAGGGTAAGCGGGGGTAATTGGGTGCGAAACATTTATTTTTTCATTTCCCAAGTTATTAGGTACAGTAGGTAAGTAAACTACCCTTAAAAGAGTATCACTCTAAATTAACAATATGTAGTTGGTTATGAACAAATTGGTAATGTTAAAAAGATATAATTTTCGTAGTCAATGGAAGAGGAATGGAAGGTGTTTAGAACTTACCCACACTTGCAAATGTTAAGGAGTCTATTAATTTCCAGCAGGGTATTTCAATCCAATGCTTGTTTAAAGTATTAAAAATATTGAAAAATATTGTTGTGTATTTATCACAACAATAAAACAAACTATTATCAATGAAAACAAGCAATGAAAGAAGTAAACCATTTGCCACCATTGTGGAAAATGGGTGGTAAAGAAGTTGAACTTCAAGTTATTATTTACCTGCTAAATATAAACTTTTTCCACAAGGCTGCTCTTGAAATCCAACTTATTTTTAGTGGATATGTTTTATAGTCAGTGGTTTCTGCAACAATTTCCCTCCTTTTTCAAGTTTTTTGGCATCGGCAACATAACTAGAAATCTAGTCCATGGCCCAGGAAAACATGGTGAGAATTATGTGAAAAAAAAAAAAGTTGACTGATAACTTTGAAATGTTAAAGCTGCTTTAGAAGCTGTACAATGGGTGTGTCAGTATTATTTATAAGGCCTCAAAACAATTTAATGTGCCAGAATCTACCTTAAACGAGGACGTAGTCGCGTGTGGTCTTTTAGACCAACTTTTTTTTCAACAGTTGGTATTTGACAGCGCGCCGATGTGCGGGGCTTGTCTGGTTCCGCCTACCTTCCCAAAATAGATTTGGTGAATCCAGTGTGCAATACGCAATCAGTGTTCTGCAGAACTTCATCTAAGTAAGAGGGTCATGTTCGGTTGATTGGTTCTTTTCGACCGCACTGCGCGACTACTAAGGGAGGCAAAAATCTGCATACTCATCACTATTATGCGACCAGTATTTGTATGTAGGTTGATATTCTTCAACATTAGAGTGTTGGCAAATATTACTGTCTGGTTTACTAATAATTCGAACTACAGGGTGTTTCAAAAACATATTTTATACCTTTTTTTGTAGGTTTGCAACATTTCTGTGTTTGATTGATTATTGAGTTGATATTTACTGATTATGATTGATAAGTGAGGAAACATAACCATGTATGCTGTCAACATATATGGATAAATTATCTTCTATTGGTAATTCACAAAACGTCATCCTAACGTTATTAGCCCATAATAAATAATGCGGTCTAAGACCGGGCGCGACATACTAACGCTTACAAACAGGGGCGGCGACTACTCTCGGGTTAAGAAACAGGATTCAAAGAGGCTCGGCACTGCTGACACTTGCTGACAAACGTACGGATCTGTCACTAAGACACAAGAAGAAGTAGAGATTATAGAAGAGATACAGACGACCAGATGAAGATGATTTGAAACTACTCCACTAAGATGAGGATTTCAAAACAGATGAAGCAATATCAACAGAGATAGAAGAGATACAGACTCCTGACAGTTGAAGATGATGTAGGGACTATCTACTAAAGATGAGGATTCCAAAACAGATGGAGCAATATCAACAGAGATGAGAAGAGATACAGGACTTTTGACAGTATGAAGATTGATTGTGTGACTTTTAAAACACGATCTGAACTCTCCCGTAAACAAATATTTGTTCTTTTTGTAAAGGTGTGCCAATATCCATTGTTGTATATATAGGGTTATATTACACTCTATTTTAAATCAGATTTCAAGATTCTTGTTAGACTCGGACAAGGATACAAGGCTAAAAAGTGGCGGGGCATTAAAATTCCAATTTTAAAAAACAAATTATGGCCAACGTTCACTTTCTTAACTCGTCGCCTTCTACGTGCAACTTGAATTGCACCTCTGCACTGAAAACCTTGTCTAACATTTCACAAATTAAAAGAACTAAAAGCTTATCTTCTTTCGACACTTTGACAAGTTTTCCGATTTATTTATTATTAGTTTTCTAAGCTCGTTGTCTTTTTCGTAATTTTGGATTTCACAAATTAACTGAATATGTCATGCAACAATAGTATTATACATACATGTTTTTTCATGTTTATTTTGGTTATATGTCCTTTCTCTGATGTCACCATCTTAACATAATTTATAATTGTCTTGCCTCCCCCCCCCCCCCCACCCCACCAGTTAAGAGCTTTTTAGGCTTTGTCGGTTTTTTTTGATTATATTCTGTTAGATTTATTTCTGTAGGCCTATGTAAACATTAATATTATTGTACAATTTTGCTAGGTGTATGAGTAATGTATGTTCTATGTTCTATGACAAAAAAAAGAAAATTTGTATTATTAAAAAAAAAAAATCTCTTTTTATGATACCGGTAAATAGCACAGTCATCTGTCTGTAATGTCTCAAATGAATATCACTTTGTATTTAATATTGGAATTACAATAAAGATTATTATATATATATATATATATGTGTGTGTGTATGTCGTTGTTTTGTTAGTGTTATGTGTTGTTTCTGTTTGATGTATCTTTATATTTTATTTGATTTTAAAAAAATCATTAAACTTAGATTTAGACCAGAATGGAAGATAACACAATATATACCTATCTATCTTATATATTATATAATATACATATTTAGTACATAATTATCTTAATATTACATTATGTAACAAAATATAAACTGTACTTATATGAAAGGAAGTGCCTATTTTAAACATTGAATGATTAATGAATACTTTGTACATACAACCTACTTAGTATGCCATACATGTTGATTGTGTGGTTTGTTGGTATCAAACATTTATTTAGTATACATTAATGTTCTTCACTAGTAGTTTGCATCTACATTCCTATCCAGGACAACAGTGGTGGAAACTGTTATATAGTAAATACTGTATATATGTCTAAATGTCAATAAAAATTATAAAATTATAAAAAATTCCCCCCCAAAAAAAAAAAAAAAACAAAACTATAGGCTATATATACTAAAGATGAGGGATTCAAAACAGATGAGCAATATCAACAGAGATTAGAACAGGATAGGGCCTACAGCCTATTGACAGGTGAATATGATTGTGGACTTTCTACTAAAGATGAGGAATCAAACAGATTGACGCAATATCAACAGAGATTAGAAGAGCTACACAGACTTGACAGGTGAATATAATTGTGACTATCTGATGAAGATGAGTTAGGCCATTCAAAAGATGAAGCAGTAGGGTAATCAGCTGTGATTAGTTTTATAGATACAGACTTGTAGGTGGAGATGATAGTGAACAATGAGGATGGGGTTTTCAAAAGAGAGAAGTAAGTTCAACGTGTTTAAGTAGAGATACAGATTTTAGTTAGTATTAGCAGGAGATTATAACCAAATGCAGAAGAAGGAATACATGCAGGTTGTGAACCTAAATGGATGGACAATCTCACATCAGGACAAAATCCGGCAACGGTATGACACAAATGATCGCCCAATGATGAAGTATAAGGCTATAGTAAGTATAAGTATAAGAAGTATCACGGCACCAGATACAGAAGATACAACCAGCGTGATCCTCGCTCGATCATACGGCTGGACGACGCGTCTCATTTGAACGAGGAAGAATTTCGCTAGAAATGCAGATTCCAGGAAGTGGCCGGAGCAGGATGTGGGAGACCAATTCATATATGGACGAAGACCACTATCGTCGATCCCACCACCCAAAAACAAGAGCAGCAGACCGACAGAGACGAGAGGACTACATAGGAATAATTAGTGTGTTTCAAGTTTTCAGTAAATCTCTTAGATCACAAGAACTTAAGTCTGTAGGGGGGTGGGGGGAATGACACAGCCTGTACAATGTTGGATACATTTCTGCCAACACAAGTCCCTTGTTTTGTAAAAATGTATTGTGATAGTTGATGTTTTAGGGGTTCGGGTTGTGTTTTTGGTCTGCAATGAGAATAGGAATAGTTAGGTTTGTCTTGAATAAAGATTAGTTAGGGATGACTTCGGGTCGAAAAATTACGGAATACGGATCCACCCTCGCCGGATCCGGTTCGGAACGTTCTTACACATATTTTCTTCTCAAATTTCGTAAAATTGAATCTGCGCGGGCTACATTTCGATTAAAAACATGTGCCGGGGCAGAGTAATCGATTCGAATTTCGATCAGGGGGCGGAGCCGTGTCCCAGACATGGTAGGATACTGCTTAGTTGAGAACAGTTGAACAATTCAATGGCCTGCAAGATTGTTTGCTTTCGTTTTCGTTCATAAAGTTTGGATTATGTGATCTTCAAACGTAGAGAAAAAGAATAGTATATGATTAAAATGTAATTAACAAGTCTGCATGTTATTAACCACAAAACACATGGGGCCTAGGCTAAGCCTGTCAAAATTGTGGCGCAACATTCATAGCGGCTAGGCCTAGGCCTAAGAATTTGCAACCCACGGGTGTTTCGGGCTCATTTATTTCGTCTTGTGCCTAGGCCCTTGGCAAATTTTAGGTTAAAAATAGAAACCGATCCAAACAAGGGGACAAACTGGATCGTAAGGAACCGGTCCGAACGGTTTCCGGGTACCCGAAAAGGGGAAAAAAAAAAAAAGTCATCCCTAATTAGATAGATGTTATCACGAACTAGTGGGTGTATTATACTAGTTATATAGGCCCTTACTACGAGTCCGGATATGTTTTATGGCTGCTACTACTATCCCAATCAATAATAAAACATTTTGTCACACACGATTATTTTTTATACTCGTAGGCATAGTCTACTGCAAATTGCAAGAATAAACTTAATCAGCAATATATTGCATAGCCTAAGACTATTCACCTCAGCCATTAATCCACTTAGGCCTACATCCTTGATAGAAAATAAATTATTTTATTTGATAATATGGTAAAATCACAGTTTCAAATAAACAGATTAAGGCCCGTTTCCCACCAAATGGATGCTCTAAACTCGGTTTAACTAAGCTCCGCTTAATCTTGTAAACTTCAGTTTAAACCATGGCCCATTCCACCACATTTTAGTTCACTCCGATTTAGCTAAGCGGAGTTTATTTTGTAAGGAGTCTGTGAATGGTTCTTCAAAAATCACGTGATTTTGTCTCCACGGTCACGTTGAACAAGACAGTGGGCCGACACATGACACACAAACCTATGGAAAATGAAAATCGTTCGCGTGGTACTAACTCTCGGAGAGTGAGAAAATCTTGCTGTTACAAGTTGATGAACAGTATAAACAAGAAAACAGGTATAAAGATGTAATAGAAAATAATTAAACCGATTCCACATCATTAATCGTTCAAAATCACAGCTGTTATATGGTGAAATCGAAATCATATGGCGGGTGAGGGGCGGGGGGGTCCAGTTTAAGTTGTTAAAACCGAACCCAGGTAGGGTTAGTTTAAGTCGGTTAAACTAGAGTTGAGTTCTGGTGGAAACGCATTTCAAGCTAACGAGTTTAAAAAATTTAAACTCGAGTTCGAAGACTTGGGTGGAATCGGGGCCGTAACAAACCTGAAAATTTTCACGAAAATTTATCAAGATTATTTTTTTTTTCTTTTTTTTTTTTTTTTTGTTTTTTTTTTTTTTTTTTCTTTTTTTTTCTTTTGTTTTTTCCATGTGTATGATTTTTTGTTGAATTTTTTTTTGATTTTGTTTGATTTGTTTCAATTTTGTTTTTTGATTTGATTTATTTGATGTCATTGATTGAAATTTTTTTGTTGTTTCCATGTATGTGTCTGGTGTGTGAATGTTTTGATGATTTTATTGTTTTATGTGATTTTTGTATTTGATTTTGGAAGCCATGTGGATTTATTTTTTTGTATAATGTTTGGATGATTTGGTTTTATCCCATTTTGTTTTATTTTTATTTGTTATTTTTTTTTTGTTTTTTGATCGTGGATTTTGTTTGTTCAGATCATAATTGTAAATTATTGTTTTTTTTTTTTTTTCATTTTGAAATTTGTTTGTTTTTTTTTTTTTTTTTGATTGATTTTTTTTTGTAATTTTGTGTTTTTTTATTATTTTGTGATGGTATTTTTTTTTTATGAATGAATTTGATTAGAATTTAGACTTTTGTTTCATTTTTTTGTTTTTTTTTTTTTGTTGAAATGATTTGTTTATTTTTTTTATGATTTATTTTGAGTTTATTGATGACATATTTTATTATTCATTGTTTTGAATTTGATTGTTCATTGTGATTTGTTGTTTGTTTTGTTATTTATTTATTTTATTTTTTTTGATTGAATTTCTTTATTTATCCATGTGATGTTTTTTGTTTGATGATTTTTTTGATTTTTTTGTTGATCTGCATGATTTTTGTTTTTTTTTTGTTTGATTTTTTTTTTGATTTCCATTTTGATGTATTTTTTTGTTATTTTTTGTTTTTTTTTTGGTATCTTGTTATTTTATGTTTGATTTTTTAATTTCATTGAATTCAATTTGATTTTTGTTGTTTTTTTATTGTTGTATTTTGATTTTTTTTTTGTGTGAAAATTCCCACACTAACCATCTACTAGGACTATCTATATCTATTGGGACTCCTGTGGAAGTCACCACACGTGATGATAACTGGTGTTTGTTTTAACTTAGGTTGGAGAAGGTATAGCCCAGTCTAGGAAGCCAGCAGTGCAAAAACATGGACACAACCATTGATACAAAGAAGAAGAAGTTGGTGGAGATGATGAAGGAGCCCTGAGGTGTTATCAAACGTCATCAAGCACGAAGACTCACCAATATAGAATACGCTGAGTTTTCAGGTAGTAACCTCAGGCAGTTATGTAGACTAGGGCAGCGGTTCTCAAACCACTGACTGTCGCGACACCAGTCACAAAGTCTTTGTTGATTTATATTGTTATATCGGACGTCTTTTGTGTACGGCCACTAACATGAATACAGCACAACACAAAAGTTCTAGGGGCGAATAGAAAGTGAGTGAAACTATTTAAAAAGGGGGGGTGTGCGAGACCCCGATCTCAAGTCTAGTCGAGTATTGGTAGGCCAATACTCGAAATGAGTATAAAAAAACATGATTTTGGTGGAGGTATGCCAAATCGAGCGCGTGTGTGAAAACGTAATAGTCGCTATGCATTTTGTAGGTACCTACCAAAACTTGTTTTTCGAAGAAAAAAAAATACTGTTGTAATAGTAATTCAAACACTAAACGGTCTTCATGAGAGTTTGAAGAAATAACTTTCTCTGCTTTTCAACAAAATTAAAAGAATGAGTTATAACTACATTTGCAGTTTCCGGTGAACACATCAAACGGACCACAAGTTCAGACCTAATGGCCGGTAGGCCCCAATCCACAAAAGAATACGTTGTTTGTTGCATCTACTTTAGATACAATCTAAATTCAAGATTTCAGGCAATCGCTCTAATTAATTAGTGGATCAATTCAAAATGAGTAGGCCCTTACCCCGCAATTCTTAACAAGCGTCTGTGTGTTTACTTCCCTTCTCGCCAATCATACCTGTGCGAGGCAACGTTCCTCAACTTAAGGCTATTCCGACCGTGTTTTTCTAATTTTACCAAATGTGCTACCAAGTCGGAAACTATAGTGAATGGCTTTAAAAACCTGGCTATTAAATAAATCAAAACTATTTTTTAATTTTTCTGATCGGTACACCGGCCAATATCGCCACTTCAAAATAATTTCAAACTTCAATTTGCCAGGGGCACACCATTCAACGGTAGGGTGTTGTGCTGTTGTGACATTAATTTTCAACTAGTTTTCTGAGGCGACTGAGGAAAAAATATTTTTTTTTAAACAATGTCGTTTCCTGCGAATTTTTCATTGGCGGTACAATCCGGTACAAAACATATCGCCAAACGAAAAAAAATGCCAGGAAAGACAATTTACAACAAAAAAAAAAAAATCTATCAGGCAGTCTATAGAAACCAGTTGAAAAGATGTCACAAAAGCACAAACACCACGTTGAATGGTGTTGCCCTGGCGCCCTAGCCCTGCTAGTAATCTCCGGAGCCATGTCCTGCGCGATAAGCGCGAGCTTCCTACAGCCGGCAGGCGCCTGGCTGTCTGTCTGGCACGTACCCAGCGCTGCACACAAACACCCGTCCGGGCCCCGTCAGTGATACGATCGATCGGGGCCGCCGCACAGGTACTTCAACAAACGGTCACTCGTCGGGCGTAATCGCCAGCATATTCGCTTCAACTTCATCTTCCGTGTTGACGTCACTGTCGTCGAGATCCACTTTCTTGGCTCGTCATCCAGAGAGCATCGTATTCCGTGGCCACCATAAGCATTTGAAGGCAACACTTTTTAAAAGCCTCTCAAAATGCGTTTCCTGGCGTTATTGAAATTTCGCATGCTGTCTATAAACATGAGCGAAGGGCACCGATATTTTCACTGTGGAGTCAGCGCAGTTGGCAAGCTAACAACCATTCAGGTTAGCAAGATCTAAGTTTCGCTTGAATGGTTTGTTACAATGACGTCGAGCACTTGCAGTTGTGATGTCATTGCCCCCAGGGATTAATCACTAGATCCACAGTTGTTATCGCGCACGTTTTTTTTCCACTTGGTCGGTAAGTGCACCCCGAAACGCATCAATACTAGCATCCTCTCTCGCCTGAGAAGTGCACCCGGGCGTCGGTCCAAACACTTATAACCAGTTAGAACAAGAGGACGTCCATCCAGCCCTAGCTTGCACACGCTCAGGATTTAAACCCCTAGTGTGACGTCTTTGGGCAAGTTCTTTTTTAAAAATTCGTATGGCGGAAGCTCCTCCCAACTGCAGTCACTGCTAGCAGACTGTAATACGCGACTTTCGTTGCCGTACTTTTACTAAAAACAGACTTTGCCCTTTTGCGTTCTACCAGTCACACTGAGATGGCATATCGAAATAAACCGGTGTCTGGTCGGCGCCTAATCTGACTCATCAAATATTCATGTATCTTTCTTAAACTGTTATAAACATACTTTGGTACGCCCTACCTTCGTCGAAATCTCTTGGAAGTCGCTGCCGCTTAGTGTTGTTCTGCTGTCTCAAAGTAGGCGTTAGCGACCCTGAATCATCCGCCTACACCAACCGTGCTGGCCTTGAATTGCTGTCTTGGAATCCCATTTCCATGGCTATTTCCAGGGGCTTTCATTGTTATAACTTCTCGAGTAGGGAAGACCTCAGCATGCTTTTCAAACACATATTCGACAACTCGTCAGGTTTTATGTTACCTTTGTTGGGGTCCTCTAAATGCCTTTTCGCGTTCTCGAGCATGCATTCTTCAAGATCTTCTTATCTGTTCTCCAACGGGTATGTTTTTTCATTTACCGTAAAATTCGTGGGGGAATGCAGCACTATTGTTATTTTTCGGCTTCATTGCAGACATTATCTTGAAATTCTGGTCATAACTACGTTCGCAATCCTTGATTAACTTGGATTGCCTGAAGATGCCCTTTGTCACATAGAATCCATTGACGTAGTACACTACGTAACACTAAACAATAAATAAACACTTGAACCGCTAACGTGCGATGTCATTGAACTAAAGAATCGGCACGTACGCCACGGACATTGTTTAAAGATCACTTCGCTCCCGCTCGATCACCTTGCCGGCCGGCGAGACCATGCCGCCGTGCGTGGCGGCAGCGCCAAGAAGAAGCAGACACTAACTTCGCCCATTTCCTTGTCGCTTGGTCCTGTTGGCGGCGTGAACTTGAGTTTGAAATTGGCGCGGTAAAAAGCGATGCCTCGCATATAGGCGAGGGGGCGGGATTTTGAGACATTAAAATATGAAAAAAAAGGTCGAGCCATATTCGGTATATTACGGTTATAAAAAAAGTAGGTACTCCCGTTTATTTGATAAAAGCTACAAAAGTAAATACGGGAAAAAAAAAATGTTTAAAACATCTAAAACTTGCTTTATAAAGCCAAAGTGTTGAAAAATTGTCCGTTAGCACCTGATCACCCCAATGCTATTTTAAAGGGTTCTAGTGAGTTGTAGGGTTATGTAGTTGTAGTTACGTGTTTTGAGTTGTAAGTTATGTAGTTACGTGTTTGGAAATGGCTAGTAAAAAAACGCATTGCCTGTCTGGTAATGTTTGCAATTTGGCAAATGTATTTTTTTTTTTTTTTTCTTTTTTTTATGACTTGGTAGTAGACCTATTGGTTATCTATGTTCAGGCCTCAGTTGAACAGTTAGTTTAGGTAAAGTGATGTCAGACCGCCAATAAGCTTAGACATTTGTGTCTGTTTTTATGGTATGACCAGATCGCGCGATCAAGCTATCGGCAATCATCAACTTTCCCCTGAAAAATTTCACCACATCAAAACAAGAAAACCAGCAGTTCTCGATATACTTGACAGAAGCTCATCTCAACTTTGGTTTAGTAGATCAATTGGGAACATTGGAATTTCTAAATATCTAATGTGAGTAAATAATGACAAAACCTGAGCACTTTAGTGTTGTCAAATTGAAAATTTTCAAAATATTTTTTATTGCTAATCATGATTAAGGTGGTCATCTTACAATTATTTGGTAGTATTGAATACCAAAGAAAAGAATGTAAAAATTGGGCATACAAGGTAAAGAAGGCTGTGCATGGACTTCATTTTTCCAGTAAACGAAGAGATTAGCACTGTACATTTTGAAGGACATTGAAGCTTTACTTGATCAACTGTCAGTGGAGGCAGAGAAAACTATTATTTTCAAATCTTGCATCATATAACGTACCTACAAACATTATGTTAGTTTAAAATATGGGAACAGGTTTGCATTACATCAGAGTTGGGCCAATCAATAGCTAACTATATGCATTAATTAATAGGCTAAGAAACATGCGTTACTCTTTCTTATGCGCCAGTTATATTTCTGTGCCTACTTTAATACGTTAATTCTAAAAGGACTAATTGTAATACAGAATCGTTACTTTAAGCTTAACTGGCATCAACTTCATTTTCTTATATTATATTCTGTTTTTATAATTCTATTCTGAAATTGTGATTGTTTTGTAGTTTTTATGCTTGAATACCCATTGTAAACAAACCAAGCCAAAAATCATTCCATGGTATATCTGTTAGCACGTTATTGCTCGTAAAATGTTCTGTAACTTCATCCAGCTTAGTTGCTATCAAAGCAAAAAAATGCACTTGTGGCCTGCCAAAAAATGAAGTTAGGCCTATAGCGTTTAAAGTGAAATCAAGGGGCAGGCAGCCCGTGTCGGGATGGGCGTAAAGTGCATCATGGCCGGCCGGAGTGGCATATAGGATATCATCGTCCTCCCAAGCTAGCAGTATAATAACTGACGATTTGAATGTCAGAAATCGTCTGGTGAATGTGTGATATGTGAGGGGTTGTAAAGAACGTTATGACATAAGGTAGCCTGTTGGGATGTTCAAAGTCATCCGAAACCCATTGAAATAATATATTTAATTCCCTTTTACGAAGAGTCAATTTAGGCCTACGTTCCAGATTCGGTCCCGAGTTGATCTTACATAAAACCAAGATAGGTCAGGGCCATGTGTGAAAAAGATAGAGAACTGATTTACTAGATATCGTGTTATTTCTAATAGACTAAGACCTACAGCCATTTCGTAACCCATGTATTCGGATAAAGCCGTTTCCCGTACCGTGTCTCTTGCTTAGGGTAGAAGAAGCTGCTACCACTGCGTCTTTTCTACGTAAGAATTGACATTGAAAATGTCCTCGCTTTTTTCCCCCATAATTTGCCCCACAAATTGATGTTTTTTCTCACTACCATCTCCGGATGAAAATTTGTAAGCCTGCCTACTTTATGTAAGCCCTAGACCTAGTTAGGGCCTATGGTAGGCCTACTTGGTGTAGGCCCTAGGCCCGGGCCTAGCCTACTTGATAGGGCCTATAGGCCTTAGCCTACCTACTCTTAGATGGTTGGTTTAGGTCCATGGCCTAGGCTAGGGCTTGGGCCTATTGGCTTAGTTCAGACCTGGGTAGCCTAGGCCTACTTTATGGGGCAGCTATGTGGGTGAAGGGCCTTCAGTTAGGCCTTAAATAAATTATAATGTGATACATTGGCTCTGATAACCATATTTATCCATAATCAAGCATTTAGCAAATGTCCCATTTAGCAACCTGCATCCATGTCCCATTTATGAACCTCAAGCATTGTTGACAACATGTCCACTTGGCCTAAAAAAATAGGTAAGATAATGATGAAACCAGAATTATTTCTTCTTTCCAATGTCTCAATTAAAAGTTCCAGAATGGCATCTTCAAATTTCACAAGGTCTTATGTCTATTCTTTATTTTATTGTCTTTGAAGGAATTTCTACTTTGGAGGTAGCAAAAAACCAAAGTGGAATAACAATTAGAAATTGTCGGCAATCTTTATAATTTTTGTTTATGAAGAAGCAGTACCACTGCTGCCAACTTTTGGTAAAAAGCTAAACTAAGAAAAAATCAGCTGATTAGATATAGCCACTGTCCCATTTATGAACCGTCCCATTTATGCACCCTCTCCCCTACACTCCAAGTGCTAGGTCTATTCATGGAAGTAATTTAGGCCTAGGTAATTTATTAGGCCTCCAGGTCCTTAGCTCGCCACAGTTTTTCCTTTGTTTTTAGCCTACCCTTGGCCCAGCCTAGGCGTAGCCTCTAGGCCTCCTACCCCTAGTAGGCCTACTAGTGGGCTTTCCAAACATTTAGGACCTAGAACTAGGCCTAGGGCATATTAAAAATTAATATTGGCGCCTAGGGTCTAGGGCCTAGGCTACACATAGGGCCTAGTCACTGTACAGAGTGAAAACTGGTCTCTCCCATGCAACTTGTGTGTAGATTGCTCTAGGCTAGGGCTAGGCTATAGGGCAATGTCAAGCTGGTTTGCCCAGAATCTCCACCAGGTTAGCATGATCAAGGTTTGGGGGACTCTCTAGATAGGCCTACATTATGGTTTGGGGTTCCAGCAGATCACCAATAGGCCTACCTAACGCACCACCATATTGGTGTTGTTGAAATCAGCAAAATCAAAAATTTTCAGACAACTGTGACCAAACGTCCATATTTCTGCGCTTTGGTGGTTAGCCTAATTAGTTTGACCATTTCCCTGTCCTCAAACCCCAATGATCATCATTATCTGTTGCCACGTCCATCTCTGGGTGGGGTTGATTGACAGCATTGGCGATATAGGGCCCTAGGCCTAGCTGAATAGTAGGCTACATTGCTGAATGTTTCAACGAGTAAGGCTGTTTACCTAAGAGCTATTACATGTGTCAACCGTACCTAGTGTTGGGACTTTTAAGATTTTCACGTAATAATTTTCATGAAAAATTTCAATTCATTGAAAATTTTCAAGGGCCATGCATTGAAAATTTTCAAGTTCTAATTTTTATTATGTTGTTTTATTATGCAGTTGCCCATTTGGTATTTAGGATTTGGCTAGCCTCTTGCACAGCAATAGGCCTACCTAATGCATGCTAGGGCCTAGCCAAGAACAGCTCTGCCTCTAGGCATTGATTTAGGCCTAGAAGTTTGTCAATGTGGGAGCTAGGTCACATTGCAAATTACAAAGTCTGCAAATGCAAACTTATTATTTTTTGTAGGTTGTATAGGCAATAGTCCGGTTGAGCCCTAACCAGATAAAATCCATCTGTAATTAATTACTGGTAGGCCTAGCACAAATGCTAGAGGGTTATATGCGGAACTTAAATGCCTAGGGTAGTGGAATGGAAAGACCGGGACAAACATTAGGCCTACTTTGGTTTGCGGTCTTCGCCTCCGATTACTGCGATTAGACTGTAGGTAGGTAGGCCTACCGTAAAGTTTGTAGTCGTGACTATAATCGGCACTTCTTCGGTTCATGGGCCCCAAAACAATTTTTGCTGGGAAAAGCCTAGGATAAGAGGGGGGGGGGGGGGGGGGGGCGCGAAGCGCCGTGGTGAGGTCTACACACCAGTTTACAGCAACGTTTAAGTTTTTGTTTGTAGGTAGGCTTATAATAATAGTTTTGAGTGATTCTAAAAAAGCATGAAATAAGCATGAAAACCAAGTTGGGGGCCCCTGAACCAAGAAGTAGCCCACCCTATAGGGCCTAGGGTAGCGGGGGTAATTGGGTGGAACATTTATTTTTTTTCCCTTTTCCCAAGTTATTAGGTACAGTTAAGGTAAGTTAACTACCTTAAAAGATATCACTCTTAAAATTTAACAATATGTAGTTGGTTTATGAACAAATTGTAATTGTTAAAGAAGATATAATTTTTGTAGTCAATGGAAGAGGACTGGAAGTTGTTTAGAACTTCACACTTGCAAATGTTAAGTTGAGTTCTATTAATTTCCATGCAGTGTATTTTCAATCCAATGCTTGTTTTAAAGTATTAAAAATATTGAAAAATATTGTTTGTGTATTTATCACAACAATAAACAAACTATTATCAATGAAAACAAGCAATGAAAGAAGTACCACCCATTTGCCCCCATGGTGGGAAAATGGGTGGTAAAGAAGTTGAACTTCAAAGTTATGTTTTACCTGCTAATATAAACTTTTTCCACCAGGCTGCTCTTGAAACCAACTTATTTTAGTGATATTTTTATATGGCAGTGGTTTCTGCAACAATTTCCCTCCTTTTTCAAGTTTTTTGGCATCGGGCAACATAACCTATAAATCTAGTCCAGTGGCCAGAAACATGGTGAGGAATTATGTGAAAAAAAAGGTTGATAGTGATAACTCTGAAATGTTAAAAGCTGCTTTAGCAGCTGTACAAGGTGGGTCTAGTATTTATTTATAAGGCTTCAAAACAATTTAATGTGCCAGAATCTACTTAACCACGAGAGTAGTCGCGTGTGGTCTTTTAGACCAACTTTTTTTTTCAACAGTTGGTATTTGTACAGCGCGCATGCGTGGCTTGTCTGGTTCCGCCTACCTTCCCAAAATAGATTTGTGAAGCCAGTGTGCAATACGCAATTCAGTGTTTTGCAGAACTTCATCTAAGATAAGAGGTCCTGTTTTGGTTGCTTGGTCTTTTCGACCGCTGCGCGACTACTAAGGGAGGCAAAAATATGCATACTCATCACTATTATGAGACATGTATTTGTTATTGTAGGTTGATTATTCTTCAACATAGAGTGTTGGCATAATATTACTGTCTTGGTTTACTAATAATTTGAACTACAGGGTGTTTCAAACATATTTTTATACCTTTTTTTGTAGGTTTGCAACATTCTGTGTTTGATTGATTATTGATTGATTATTACTGATTATTGATTGATAATTGATTAACATAACCATGTATGCTGTCACATATATGATAAATTATCTTATATTGGTAATCAAAACGTCATCCTAACGTTATTAGCCCATAATAAATAATGCGGTCTAAAGGACCGGGCGCGACTACTAACGTTACAAACAGGGGCGCGACTACTCTCGGGTTAAGAAACAGGATTCAAAGAGGCTCGGCACTTGCTGACACTTGCTGACAACTTACGGCTGTCAATAGACACAGAAGAAGTGGAGATTAGAAGAGATACAGACTTGACAGATGAAGATGATTGTGAACTATAGGCCTATACTAAAGATGAGGAATTCCAAACAGATGACGCAATATCAACAGAGGTTAGAAGAGATACAGACTTGACAGTTGAAGATGATTGTCGACTATTTACTAAAGATGAGGGATTTCACACAGATGAAGCAATATCAACAGAGATTAGAAGAGATACAGACTTGACAGATGAAGATGATTGTGTGACTTTAAAACCGATTCTGAACCTCTCCCGTAAACAAATATTTCTTTTTGTAATGTGCTGCCAATATCTTCATTGTTTATATATAGATTTATATTACACTTCTATTTTAAATCAGATTTCAAGATTCTGTTAGACTCGTGCAAGGATACAAGGCTAAAAGTGGCGGGGGCATTCAAAATTCCCAATTTTAACAACAAATATGGCCAACGTTCACTTTCTTACTCGGTTCCTTCTACGTTCAACTTGATGCCCTCCTCACTGAAAACCTTGTCTAACATTTCAAAAATTAAAACTGAACTAAAATCTTATCTTCTTTCTGACACCTTTTGACAATGTTTTCCGATTTATTTATTTATTTATTTTTCTAAGCTCTTTGTTCTTTTTCTGTAATTTTTTGGATTTCACAAATTAACTGAATATGTCATGCAACCATAGTATTTATACATACATGTTTTTCATGTTTATTTTGGTTATATGTTCCGTTCTCTGTATTGTCACCATCTTAAATAATTTATTAATTGTCTTTACCCCACAGTTAAGCCTTTTTCAGGCTTTGTGGGTTTTTTTTGATTATATTCTTGTTAGATTTATTTCTGTAGGCCTATGTAACATTAATTATTTATTTGTACAATTTTGCTATGGTGTATGAGTCATGTATGTTCTATGTTCTATGACAATAAAAAATAAATTTGTATTATTAAAAAAAAAAAATCTCTTTTCATGATTACCGGTAAATAGCACAGTCATCTGTTCTGTAATTGTTCTCAAATGAATATCACCTTTTGTAATTTGTATACTGGAATTACAATAAAGATTATTATATATATATATATTATATATGTGTGTGTGTATGTGTGTTGTGTTATGTGTTGTTCTGTTTTATGCTATATTTATATTTTATTTGATGTTAAAAAAATCATTAATCTTTATTTATTTAGACCAGAATGAAGTATAACTACAATTATATTACCTATCTTATCTTATATAATATAGTACATATTTATTACGTTAATTATTATTAATATTACCATTATGTTAACAAATATAAACTGTACTTATATGAAGTGAAGTGCCTATTTTAAACATTGAATGCTTACTGAATACTTTGTACATACATACCTACCTAGTATGCATACATGTTGATTGTTGTGGTTTGCTGGTATTCAAATTATTTAGATATACATTTTTCTTCACTTAGTAGTTTTGCATAGACATCCTATCCTGGACAACAGGGTGGAAACTGTTTGTACTAGTAAATACTGTATATATTTTCTAATGTCCAATAAAAATTATAAAATTATAAAAATTAAAAAAAAAAAAAAAAAAAAAAAACTATAGGCCTATATATACTAAAGATGAGGAATTTCAAACAGATGACGCAATATCAACAGAGATTAGAAGAGATACAGACTTGACAGGTGAATATAATTGTGAACTATCTGATGAAGAGATGTTTATTCCAAAAGATGAAGCAGTAGGGTATCAGCTGTGATTAGTAGAGATACAGATTTGTTAAGTGAAGTATTAGCAGATGATTATAACCAAATGCAGAAGAAGGAATACATGCAGGTTTTGAACCTAAATGGATTGGACCATCTCACATCATGGACAAAATCGGCAATGGTATGGACACAAATTGATCGCAATGATAAAGTATAAGAGTATAGTAAGTATAAGTATAAGTATAAGAAGTATCATGGCACCCAGATACAGAAGATACACCAGTGTGATCCTCTCGATTCATTACTGCTGACGACGCGTCTAGTGTGAATGAGAAAGAATTTCAGCTAGAAATGCAGATCCAGGAAGGGCTGGAGCAGGATGTGTGACATCAGCTATGGACGAAGACACTATTGTCGACCCACCGCCCCCAAAACAACGAGCAGCAGACCGACAGAGACGAGAGGACTACATAGGAATAATTAGTTTGTTTTTAAGTTTTCAGTAATCTCTTAGATCACCAAGAACTTAAGTCTGTAGGGGGGGGGGGGAATGACACCGCCTGTACAATGTTGGATACATTCTGGCCAACAAAGTACCTTGTTTTGTAAAATGTATTGTTGTGATAGTTGATGTTTTTAGGGTTGGGGTTGTGTTTTGGTCTGCAATGGAGAATAGAATAGTTATTAGTTTGTCTTGAATAAAAGATTAGAATTATGGATGACTTCGGGTCGAAAATCCGGAACCGGATCCACCCTCGCCGGATCCGGTTCGGAACCGGTTCTTACACATATTTTTCTTTCTCAATTTTCGTAAATTTGAATCTGCGCGGGCTAATTTCGATTGAAAACATGGGCGGGGCGATAATCGATTCGAATTTCGATAGGGGGCGGAGCCGTGTCCCAGACATTGTAGGAACTGCTTAGTGAGAACAGTTGAACAATCAATGGCCTGCAAGATTGTTTGCTTTCGTTTTCGTTCATAAAGTTTGGATTATGTGATCTTAAACGTGAAAAATAGAATTAGTATATGATTAAAATGTAATTAACAAGTTCTGCAATGTTATTAACACAACACATGGGCCTAGGCTAAGCCTTGGTCAAAATTGTGACGCAACATTCATAGGGCCTAGGCCTAGGCCTAAGAATTTTGCAACCACGGGTGTTTCTGGCTCATTTATTCTCATCTGTGCCTAGGCCCTTGGCAACTTTTAGGTTAAAAATAGAACCGGTTACGAAAAGGGGAAACCGGATCGTAATGGAACCGGTTCCGAACCGGTTTCCGGGTACCCGAAGTCATCCCTAATTAGAATAGATGATTATCACGAACTGTGGGTGTATTATACTAGTATATAGGCCCTACTACGAGTCCGTGATATGTTTTATGTTGCTACTACTATCCCAATTCAATACTCAACATTTTTGTCACAACGATTATTTTTATAATCTAGGCCTAGGTCTATTTGCAAATTGCAAGAATAAACTTAATCAGCAAGATATTGCATAGGCCTATTAGACTTATTTCACCTCAGCCTGAGTCCCACTGTAGGCCTACATCCTTGATAGAAATAAATTATTTTTATTTATAATATGGTAAAATACAGTTCAAATAACAGATTAAGGCCCGTTTCCACCAAATGGATGCTAAACTCGAGTTTAACTAAGCTCCGCTTATCTTTAAACTTCAGTTTAAACCATGGCCCATTCCACCACATTTTATTCACCTCCGTTTAGCTAAGCGGAGTTTATTTTGTAAGGATGTCTGTGATTGGTTCTTCAAAAATCACGTGATTTTGTCTCCACGGTCAGCTGTTGAACAAGACAGTGACGACACACTGACAACATAACCTATGAAAAATGAAAATACGTTTGCGTGGTACTAACTACTCGGAGAGTGAGAAAATCTTGCTGTTACAAGTTGATGAACAGTATAAACACGTATAAACAGGTATAAAGATGTAATAGAAAATAATTAAACCGATTCCACATCAACACATCGTCAAAATCACAGCTTGTTATATGTGAAATCGAATATCATACTGGCGGTGAGTCCAGTTTAAGTTGTTAAACCGCACCCCAGGTAGGGTTTAGTTTAAGCTCGGTTTAAACTCGAGTTTAGTTCTGGTGGAACGCATTTTCAAGCTAACCGAGGTTTAAAAAATTTAAACTCGAGTTTAAGACTTGGTGGAATCGGGCCTAACAAACCTTGAAAATTTTCACGAAATTTTCAAGATTATTTTTTTTTCATGAAAATTCCCATCACTAACCATCCTACTTAGACTTATCCTATATCCTACTTGACTCCTGTTGGAAGTCACCACACGTGATGATAACTTGGTGTTGTTTTAACTTAGGTTGGAGAAGGCCTAGCCCAGTCTAGGAGCCTAGGCAGTGCAAACATGGACACAACCATTGATATCAAAGAAGAAGAAGTTGGTGGAGATGATGAAGGAGCCCCGAGGATGTTATCAAACCTCATCAAGACCGAAGACTCCACCAATATAGACTACGCTGAGTTTGGAGGTACCTAGGCATGTTTTGTAGACTAGGGCAGCGGTTCTCAACCACTGTGTCGCGACACAGTCACAAGTATTTTGTTTATTTATTGTTTTATCGAAGTCTATTGATTTAGGCCACTAACATGAATACCGGCAAAGTTCTAGGGGTGAATAGAAAGTGAGTGACAACTATAGGGGTGTGCGAGTACCCGATTTTCAAGTCTAGTCGAGTATTTGGTAGGCCCATACTCGAAATTGAGTATTAAAAAACATGATTTTGGTGGAGGTGCCAAATCGAGCGCGTGTGTGAAAACGTATATATCGCTATGCATTTTTAGTGGTACCTTACCAAACTTGTTTCTCGAAGAAAAAAAAACTAGTGTTGTAATATGTAATTTAACACTTAACCGGTCTTCATGAGAGTTTGAAGAAATACTTTCCTTGCTTTTCAACAAAAGTAAAAGAATGAGTTATCACTCCATTTGCAGTTTCTGGTGAACACATCAAACGACAAGTCAGACCTAATGTACCGGTAGACCCCAATCCACAAAAAGAATAGTTGTTTGCATTTACTTTAGATACAATTCTAAATTCAAGATTTCAAGCGATCTCTCTAAATTAATTTGGGATCAATTCAAAATGAGTAGGACCTACCCTGCAATTCTTAACAAGCGTCTGTGTGTTTTACTTCCCTTCTGCCAATTCATACCTGTGCGAGGCAACTTTCTCAACTTTAAGGCTATTCGACCGTGTTTTTCTATTTTCCCAAATGTGCTACCAAGTCGAAATATAGTGAATGGCTTTAAAACCTGGCTATTTAAGAAAATCAAAACTATTTTTTTCAAAATTTTCTGATCCGGTACACGGCCAATATTGCCACTTCAAAATAATTTCAAACTTCAATTTGCCAGGGCACACCATTCAACGTAGGGTGTTGTGCTGTTGTGACATTAATTTTCAACTAGTTTTCTAGAGGCTGACTGAGAGAAAAAATATGTTTTTAAACAATTGTCGTTCCTGCGAATTTTTTCGTTTGGCGGTACAAATCGGTACAAAATATCGCCAAACGAAAAAAATTGCAGGAAAGACAATTGTTAAAAAAAAAAAAAATCTCTCAGTCAGTCTATAGAAGACCAGTTGAAAATGAATGTCACAAAAGCACAACACCCTACGTTGAATGGTGTGCCCTGGCGCCCTAGCCTTGCTAGTAATCTCCGGAGCCATGTCCTGCGCGATAAGCGCGAGTCTTCCTACAGCCGGCAGGCGCCTGGCTGTCTGTCTGGCACGTACCCAGCGCTGCACAAAACCCGTCCGGGCCGTCCGTGATACGCTCGATCGGGGCCGCCGCACGTGCACTCACAACTTGTCACTCGTCGTCGTCGTAATCGCCAGCATCTTCGCTTTCAACTTCATCTTCCGTGTTGACGTCACTGTCGTCGAGATCCACTTCTTTGGGCTCGTCATCCCAGAGAGCATCGTCTTCCGTGCCATCCATAGCATTTGAAAGGCAACACTTTTTAAAGCCTCTCACAATGCTTTCTGGCGTTATTGAATTCCATGCTGTCATAATCCATGAGCGAAGGGTCACCGATTATTTTCCCTGTTGGAGTCAGCGCATGTTGGCCAGCTAACAACCATTCAGTGTAGCACGATCTAAGTTTGTCCTTGAATGGTTTGTTTACAATGACGTCGAGCACTTGCAGTTGTGATGTCATGCCCCCCGGGATTATCACTAGATCACAGTTGTTATCGCGCACGTTTTTTTTCACTTGGTCGGTAAGGTGACCCCGAAACGCATCCAATACTAGCATTCCTCTCTGCCTGAGAAGTGCACCCGGGCGTCGGTTCCAAACAACTTATAACCAGTCTAGAACAAGAGGACCGTCCATCCAGCCCTTAGCTTGCACACGCAGGATTAAACCCCTAGTGTTTACGTCTTTGGGCAATGTCTTTCTTTTTAAAATTACGTATGGAGGACGCTTCCTCCCCATCTTCCGTCCCTGCTAGCCTGACTGTAATACGCGACTTTTCGTTGCCTGTACTTTTACTAAAAACAGACTTTGCTCCTTTTGCGTCTACAGTCACACTGGATGGCATATCGAAATAAACCGGTGTCTGGTCGGCGTTCCTAATCTGACTCATCAAATATTCATGTATCTTTCTTAACTGTAAAAACATACTTTTGGTACGCCCTACCTTCTCGTCGAAATCTCTTGGAAGTCGCTGCGCTAGTGTTGTTCTGCGTCTCAAAGTTAGGCCGTAGCGATGCATCATCCGCCTACACCAACCTGTGCTGGCCTTGAATTGCTGTCTTGGAATCCCCATTTCCATGGCTATTTCCAGGGCTTTCATTTTTATAACTTCTCGAGTTATGGGTAAGCCCTCAGCATGCTTTTCCAACACATATTCGACAACTCGTCCAGGTCTTTATGTTTACCTTTGTTGGGTCCTCTAAATGCTTTTCGCGTCGAGCATGCATTCTTCAAGATCTCCTTATCTTGTCTCCAACGTCGTATGTTTTTTTCATTTACCGTAAACTTTCGTGATGCAGCACTATTGTTTATTCTTTCGGCTTCATTGCAGACCATTATCTTGAAATTCGCATCATAACTACCGGTACGTCGCAATCCTTGATTAACTTGTTTGCTTGAAGAGCCCTTTGTTTCAATAGAATCCATTGCGTAGTACACTACGTAACACTAACAATAAAATAAACACTTGAACCGCTAAACGTGCGATGTCATTGAACTTAAAGAATTCGGCACGTACGCCACGACATTGTTTTAAAGATCACTTCGCCGCCCCCGCTCGACTAACCTTGGGCCGTGGCCTTGCGAGACCGTGTCGCCGTGCGTTGCGGCAGCGCCAGACAGAAGCAGTACACTCATTTCGCATTTCCTTGTCGCGGCGGCGTGAACTTGAGGTTTGAAATTGGCGCGTAAAAAGCCGATGCTCGCATGTAGGCCGAGGAGGAATTTTGAGACTTAAAAGTAATGAAAAAAAGTTCGGCCTATATTCGGTACTATACGGTTATAAAAAAAGTAGGTAACTCCTGTTTATTTGATAAAAGCTATCAAAAGTAAATAAGGGAAAAAAATGTTTAAAAATCTAAAACTTGCTTTATAAAGCCAAAGTGTTGAAAATTGTCCCGTTTTAGCCCCTGATCACCCTAATGCTATTTTTAAAGGGTTCTAGTTGAGTTGTAGGGTTATGTAGTTTACGTGTCTGAGTTGTAGGGTTATGTAGTTTACGTGTTTGGAATGGTAGTAAAAACGCATTGCGGTCTGGTAATGTTTGCATTTTGCAATGTTATTTTTTCTTTCTTTCTTATGACTTTGTAGACCTATTGTTTTATCTATGTTAGGCCTTCAGTTGAACAGTTTAGTTTAGGTAAATTGATCAGACCTCCAATAAGCTTAGCACATTTTGTGTTCTGTTTTAGGTATTGACCAGATCGCGCGATCAAGCTATTCGGCAATCATCAACTTTCCCCTGAAAATGTCACCAGTCAAACAAGAACAGCAGTCTGATTACTTGACAGAAGATCATCTCAACTTTGGTTTCGTAGATCAAATTGAACCATTGGAATTTTCTAATATCTCATGTGAGTAATAATGACAAACCTGAGCCCCTTATAGTGTTGTCAAATTGAAAATTTTCAAATATTTTTTTTATTGCTAATATGATTAAGGTTGGTCATCTTACATTATTTGGTAGTATTGAATACCAAAGAAAAGCATGTAAAATTGGGATACTAAGGTAAGAAGGCTGTGCATGACTTTCATTTTCCCAGTAAACGAAGAGATTAGCACTGTTAATTTTGAAGACATTGAAGCTTTACTTGATCAACTGTCAGTGGATGGCAGAGAAAACAATTTATTTTTTAATAATCTTGTATCATATACGTACCTACAAACTTATGTTAGTTTAAAATATTGAGAACAGGTTGCATTACATCAGAGTGGGCCAATCAAGAGCTAACTATTATGCATTAATTAACTAGGCTAACTATGCTGTTACTTTTCTTATGCGCCATTTATCTTTCTGTGCCTACTTTAATACTTTTATTCTAAAGACTATTGTAATACAGAATGTTACTTTTAAGCTTAAATGGCATTAACTTCATTTTCTTATATTATATTCTGTTTTTATATTATTCTATTCTGAAATTGTGATTTTTTTGTTAGTTTTTATGCTTGAATACCCATTTTAACAACCAAGGCCAAAAATCATTCCATGGTATCATCTTGTTAGCACTGTTAGTTGCTCATAAAATGTTCCGTAACTACATCAGCTTATTTGCTATTCAAAGCAAAAAAATGCATCTTGTTGCCTGCCAGAAAAATGAAGTTAGCCTATAGGCGTTTAAAGTGAAATCAAGGGGCAGGCAGCACTGTCGGTGGGCGTAACGTGCATCATGGCCGGCCGGAGTAGCATTAGAAGTAGTCCTTCCCCAAGCAGCAGTATATATAAACTGACGATTTGAATTGTCAATAAATCGTTGGTGAATGTTGTGATATGTGATTGGGTTGTAAATTAACGTTATGACATAAGCTAGCCTGGTGTGATGTTCAAAGTCATCCTGCAACCCATTGAAAAATATATTTAATTCCCTTTACCGAAGAGTCAATTTAGGCCTACTTTTCCAGATCGGTCCCGATTTGATTTCCTACAAAACCAGATAGTTCCGGGCCATGTGTGATGAAAGTATAGGAAATTATTTTACTAGCATCCGTGTTATTTCTAATAGACTAGACCTACAGCCATTTTGTTAACCCATGTATTCGGATAAAGCCGTTTCCCGTAACCTAACGTACACGTCATGGTGGTGCCAAACTGGGAAACTCGCAGCTAGGGCCTAGGCCTCCTATGGAACGCTTAGATCTGTCTGGGAAACAATTTCGTGCTCTAAATTGTTATCAGAATCTTTTCTCCATGGGCGTAGTATTATTGGTATTGACCAGCGTTAGTTCATATTAGGGATGCACACGATAATCGATATTATCGATCGATAATCAATAATGGATATAATTTCGATAATCGATAACCAAAATTCATTATCGATTATTGAAATATCAAATAATTGGTCAATAGTGGCACGAACCAAACTCTAAAGACGGAGATTATCTCATGTTGTGCCATGCACTGGCTGAGCTGATGGTGTCACACTCGAGATTTATGTGCTATCAGTCCATAACGGAAGCCAAACACATGACACTTGCCAAACTTGAGGTTCCACTTATAGGTCAGAACAGGCTTTGTTGGAGATATCGATATTATCGATAATACGATCGATCGATAATATATCGATAATATCGATAATATATCGATAATATCGATAATATCGATTTGATAATGACATTACGATTTTGGTAATCGATAATAAAAAAAAGTATCTATGTGCATCTCTTGTTTATATTAAGACAATATGGTACTTTGAAGAGACGCGGGCTTCTCCGATTAGACCATTAAAAATCTCGCATCCGGGGGAGAAGCGGGAGGGTAGGGGGGTAATGATGGCGAGCCGTGGGAGACTGGGAGTGGGGGATATAAGTAACTCGACACTTCACAATCACAATCACAGACCCAGCAAGTACTGCACGGAACTCGCAATGACGTGTCGCTTGGCAGTCCGTCGTAGTTTTTAGATCGTGTCTGGGAACACTTATGTCACACTCACAGGAGGTTTATTCTCTACATATTTCTTCTGTGTTTAGATGGATGGTATATAGTTAGTTGTAGGCCAATCAAAATAAAATACAAACAAAAGGTTATTTTATTTATTTCACTTATTGTGGCACAATCTTCTTGAACTAACCAGTTTGCCAAGTGTTGTGTTAGGCATACAACTCAAAGTCATCTATACCTAACAATACCATAAAAAAAAACATTGTGTTGACACTTGAAACTAATGTTGTAAAAACGGTTTTTCAGGACATCATGACATCATGGTGGAGGAGGAAAATTAAAATTCTAGCTTTTTTGAAGGGTGGATGATGGGTTTGCTTATTTATCAATCTTTGGTGCTTCAAGTTTTATTTTATAGATATATTATCATTTATCAAAAGTTACATTTTACTACAATGTTCACAAAAATTAATACAAATAATATATTTTCACATATTTCTTTGACTAAATAGTGAAAAAGTTCACACACAGTTGGTAGTGTGCCATTAAAAACGGTGAGTTGAAATTATTGTCATATCCAAAATATAGAGGGGGGGGGGGGGGGAATAAAATACTGACTTCTCAATACTGCTTTCAACTTTGTTTGTTGATAGAGCAGTTTCATTACTATATTTCAGTACATTGTTTCCAGAAAATTTATGGTAATGTGCTCATTTTGAATAATTGCGATATATTATAATAATAAGTAATAGCCTACATCAGGGCTGCCACTGACATTAAAAAAAACTTTAATTTCTTTGATCAAACTATGAAAGGGGCTAAATGTTATGTTTATATTTTAAACCATCATAACCAAAAAGTTGCTAGGGCCTAGGCCTAGCACAGACGAGAATAAATGACCCAGAAACGCCCGTGGTTGCTTTAATTAAGATTGCATAAAAATGTAAAATGTTACTTTTTTACAGAAAATCTTTTTTAAATCTGACCGGGTTTAAAAAATTCTTAGGCCTAGGCCTAGCCCTAGCCGCCTAGGCCCTAGGCTGGGCCCCTAGGAATGTTGCATCACAATTTTGACCTAGGCCCATGTGTTTGGTTTATTAATAACATTGCAGTCTTTCAGAACTTGTTAATAAAAATTTTAAAACAATACCAATTCTATTTTTCACGTTTATGATCACATAATCCAAACTTATAAACAAAAACGAAAGAAAACAATTTTGTAGGCTCCAATCTTCATTGATGTTCATGGCTCCTCCCACTCCCAAAAGCAACTGTTCTGTTAGAAGCAGTTCCTACAATGTCTAGGACACGGCTCCGCCCTTGCTCCGCCCCCTATCGAAAGTCGAATCGATTATCGCCCCGCCTTCAATGTTTACAATCGAAATTAGCCCGCGCAGATTCAAATATACGAAAATAAGCATAGAAAACGTAATTAACGAAATATCCGTAAATAAAATCCGTTTATCCGTTTTGCACCCTAAATATCCGTAAAAACGGACAAAATCCTTTAAAACGGCAGCCCTGGCCTACATTAACTATGATTTACTATGAAAAATATATTATCCAAGCATTTTACTGAACTAGAAATCAAAATCAAACCCTATCCACTTACATAAGATGACATGACACGCACTAGCGCGTAAAAGTAATTTATGCGTACAAGTAACATGATATTGTAGAGTTGTACTATCTCCAAATCAAAATTACAAAATTGAATTAGTTTTAGCCATGGTCAAGGAAAAATAAAAGTTTATAACTGACAGTGGCTGTACCACGGGCGGATATGGGGAAGGGTGGGGGCGGGCGAACGCAACCATCACGACTCTCCGGTTTACGTTGCATAGACAATTTCACATTTTTTAGAAGTTTTTTGGCTTTTAAAAGTTGAAAAATTGAAGAATTCGATAGTTCCCTTATCCCAGTGCCCTCCGGACGACCCCACCCAGCCAATTGTTAATATCTAATTGGACGCTATTTCTACCAAAGTTACTTTCATAAATTAGGATGTAAATAGATAACTTTAAAATACAGTATCACTATCAACTAGTACGTAATTTTACATTGTTAAAGTGACAAATTTGAAATTTTTCGATTGGAAGGACTGAAACTTCCATCCGCAGCTCACACGCACTAACTTAAAAAAAACAAAAAAACAAATGCGATGTGTAACCAAAATGTTATTCGTAAATTTACAACTTCAACATCAGGTCGCGACCCGATTGAAGAGAAATGATTATCTAATTTCTCTTCAACTCCGACGTTGTTTGCGTATGGCTCTACGAGGACGTGGGTTCGAATTCCATATATCGCATAATTTTTTATTCGTCCATCACCCTCATCTTTCTCCACTCATCGTCTCGAATAGCCTTATAAGTTATTATAGTGCATTACTAAGATAGGTAAGCAACAAAAATCAGCATCGTCTCCAATGTATTCTTTTATTGTGAAGTCCAATTATATGTGTTGTACGTGAATATCAAAATTCTAGAATAAATTCTTGAGTTCTTCAAAATATATTTTGTGAAATGAGAATTTGTAGTCTGTGGCAGTATCCTCTCCGGATCAAATATAGGACAAAGTAGTAATATTGGTATTGTTATGATTTCAATCTAACTATTATATTAGGGCCTATATGAATTGACGAACAAAAATAGATCGCATTCGGAACAAGCTATACGTTATCTTGAGGGTGCTGGACATCACCAGTGGTAGCACACGTCACATTTTGACATCATTTTGTAAATAGTTTATAAATACCGTACACACTCTTAGATGCAGTCATTGATTGATTTAATAGTTTCAACTCTGGGAGTGTGTGGGATTTAAATATTATCATAGAACTTTTGCAGACTTGATTTTTATTTCGATGTGAAGAATGACTGCAATCGTTCCATGAGTGTTCTTGGAAAAATTGATATGAACTAAATGTACCTATAGAAGTGCAATTTTCAAGAGACAAGGTTATTTTATACCAGACAAAGACCTGGCAGGTGTAAGTTTAAATATTTTGAATGTTCCCCTAGTTTCAAATTGAAGTGGCCGCTTTTGTGAGCGGAGCGTGAGTGTGATATACAGAGCGAGCGGATTATATTATATTAGTTTTGTAATTTCAATAAGTAATCTCGCCTTCGGAGAGAATAGGACGCATTTTGCAGTTAGCAAATAGCTATTCGCTCGGCCAAGAAGCATCCGACATATATGAAACTTTGCAAAGTTGTCAATAAAGCATACATACACAGCCCTACGGTCATAGATTTCACAATTTCTTTCTTAATCATCCAGAAAAAAATCACGAATATATTATAGTCAATTTTGACTTTGAATTTGAAATTCGTTTAAACTAATTGATTTTTTATTAATTATTTTAAAACAAATTTTAGGAATGTGTTACTGTAGAGCCCTATATTTAGTATATCGTGATATATGTTCGAAATTTCAGACGCCTGCGGTGAAGCAATTTGTCTAAAACGCATCCTACCTCTCTTCACTTTAACAATCTCTAGAACAGCGGCTATGAATTTGATTGTATAACATTTTGTTGTTCCATGTTCATTTTTAACAGTGCAAACATCGTCGAATGTAGTCTTAAGACACGGGACTCAAAGAGCAATAATCGTCCCAACTCCTGGTATTGGGGGGGGGGGGAGGAGGGATACAAGTTTTTAGAAGATTATCTATAACTAGAAACTAGGCATTATAGTCAAGAAACTTGCCGTTCTCTCTTGTCCGTAAATTTTTTCTGACCTGTAGTCTTCAAGCCGAGCTTCTAATTTATAATTCAATGAAAAGGCATCTCATTTTTGAATTGAAACGTAATTTTTTCTTTTCCCTCTCCCTTTGATCCACCTTGACGTCAATAGACGTAGATGGTTCAAAATAACGCGCACATGCTTCATGAAGTAATCAACGCTTCGCGTGATACAGCACGTTTAAATGGTGTCCTATATGCATAGTTCCAATCCAAGGTCCTTGTCTCAAATCCCGGTTCTGGCATAGATTTTACGTCGGAAATTCCTTGGCCAGTTACATTGACTTCCTACGCGTAACAAGATACTGTCAGTTTACCTCCCCTCAAATTCCACAAAACACTCGCTCGAACACGAAATCGTCTCACGACTTTTTCGCAGCGCCTACGCCATCTAGCGGACTACAGTCGAAAGAAATAACGCAAAACAATGCCTGGGAAATTGCTGTTTTTTCCTAAACGGTTGGCGATAGAACAATACTGGGTTGAAGAGCAAATTCATCAATTCAGGGCGATAGAGTAAAGTTTTCTGAAATAAGAGTCTGGGGGTATTTTTTAAAGTTCCATGAAACAGCGCGTGAAACAGTATTTTTGTAAAAATGCTGCCATTTTAAAAAATTCATGCTAGATAAATGTATACATTTTCTTAAAATCCGGCACCAGAGGGCTCTATAGAAAACCTTCACAATTGTATTGCTGAAGATTTCATGCCGATCGGTTGATTAACGGCCGAGAAAACAGCAATTTGTTGGAAGTCAACGTTATATTCAAAATACTGCCTATTTTCACATGTCCTATATTCTCTTAAATAAGTTGCAGAGCAGGCTCAAAAATATCAAACTAATGATTGATGTGTGTGTGTGTAATTACACCCACCCACTATTAGGCCTAGAAATGAACGACCTTATGACAAGCTGATTCTCAATCATCACATGTTTATAACAATCTTGCAATTTTATTTCATTCATAGTTAGTTTTAAAATTAACACTATTTAAACGTTGCCTACAATATTTCCCCCGATTTAACTGGCAAAAACAACGCACATTGAGAGCTGTGTGTACACACTCCCACTTCTAGGCCTAGAAATGAACAAACTCATGACAAGCTGATGCTCCATCATCACATGTTTTTAACAATCTTATCAGTTTATTTCATTCATAGATAGTTTCAATATAATCATACACTATTTAAACTTCCTCTACGATATTTTTTCCCTGATTAAACCGACAAAAACATCCTACCCTACTCAGGGTTACTTCAAATGTTATCGTCCCCGAAGCTCAACTTTCACACTTATTTTTGGTTAATATTTTCCTATCTAGGGTGTATACGATGTGGCTACAGATATTCCACTAGAGTTACAAACTTAATTTCATAAATAGGTTGTGTGGTTTTGTCTTTATTAAGTGTTTACTTCAGTAGTGATCCATAGGAAAACATACTTAAGCGGCCATATCGCAACGCAATGCTACTCTGGCAGGTTCGCGCTTCGCTCACCAGATGTCAGTCAGCCACTTTGCTTTTAAATCCGAATATATTCTAACAAAATGTCTTCCAATACCCTCTATATTTAATTACAATAAGTGTTTTAGTAGGTAATGATAATACACGAGTCGCTTTACCAGGCACATTAACAGTAAGTTTACGTTCAATTTAAACCCCATTTTTTAAGTACGAACATCAAGTTATATTATAAATTTATAACATGATTTTTTGAAAATTTTCACGTAAATTTTCATGAATATTTTCTGAAAATTGCCAACACTAGCCCCTTATTTTAGGTTTTTGGAGCACATCTAGCACACCAGCCCTGCCACCTGACCTTTTAATACAAACTACTTTCCAAACCCACCCTTTTGATTTTTCAATTCTATAGTTTACTAAAACATAGGGTTAACAAGTACAGTAAGATTTTTTATAATAATGAAACTTTTAGTGCAGGTGGGGTTAATAATGTAATGAAATAGTTAGACTGTACACTGCACTTGTAAATAAAGAAAACAACTTTTTTAACAATATTTCGACGACTATTCTGTCATCTTCAACGGGTTTAATGACATTTATCAAAATATATATATATATATATAATATATATATATTAATATATATATATAATAATATATATTTTGTTATTTTGTGTTATATTTTGTGTTATATATATATAATATATATATTGTTTTTACGTGACATAATGAAATTCTTTTATATATATATATTATATATATATATAATAATATATATTTTGTTATTTGATAAATGTCATTAAACCCGTTGAAGATGACAGAATAGTCGTCGAAATATTGTTAAAAAAGTTGTTTTCTTTATTTACAAGTGCAGTGTACAGTCTAACTATTTCATTACATTACGTGTATACATAAACTGTACAAACATATTAAAAAAAAAAAAAAAAGTCGTAGTGCAACCGACGTAGTTTTCCTCTTCAAACTTCCCTATAACTTTATCGACTCGGACCTACTTCAAGATATAAACTTTAATATCCTTACACGATTTACAAGAAATCACATTCCCTTCAAAATTCCATGTGCTCGTTTCGATGTTTTTAAATTTTGCACCGTCAACCAAATACAAGACACCTACAACAAATTATTAGCCATAATCCAGAAATTGACATCAACCACATGAAACTTCAATTATTTAAAGCAGCGTTTATGCCAGTTTACCAACATGACTCATCACTATTGTCACATTATCAACTTTTCACCAGTTTTGTATTTTATAACCTCATTTTTTCTTCATTCATCTTGGGCTTTTAGCCGTTTTTTATTTATATACTTTTGTTATTCAATTTGTTCTTGTTTGTATTTGTTGTAACATTTTAATTTTATAGAACTTGTTCATGTAGTTAATGATTTGTATCGTTTTGAATTGTTTAGTTTTAGTTATACCTAACACTTACGGGTTTTGATACCTGTTGTTAGAGATAAATAAATAAATATATGGTTACACCTATAGGCCCTACCAGTGGCGGATCCAAGGAGGATGCATTAGGGATTGCCCCCTTTGATTCTTAAATGGGTATTCACCCGCAAAAAAAAAAATCATTTAGGCTATTTATTTATGAGTTTAAAAATAAACAGAACAATTATTGGATCCACCATGATTATGAACAAAAAAAAACTTGTCAAACTTAAGGACATCACAACCCTAGGATTTCCCAGAAATGTAAACAAACAATTTTTTTAATGAATAGAGTGGCCGCGAGCATAAACCGCCTTACGCACGTTACCCGGTTTATGCGCGCACGGCCAGCCGTGGTCCCGCCGTGCTATTTGAAGTCATTATACACTTCAAATTCACCAATTAGCACACAGATAGCGCCACACTGAACGAATATGTATTAGCTTGCAGTAGTCTAAGCGTGTCTTCTTGCTTTACCAGCCGATTTTGCCGCCGCCGCAACTGCTCGTACCTCAGATTGATTAACCCCTGAAAATGCGTTGTGCCAACTCGAACAACCTCCTTGCAAAGCTCCTAGATTTGCTCCTAACTTAAACCTACACAAAATAAAATAAACATGTTTTTAATGACCTTTTAGTTAAACTATGGTAAATACGGAACTTTTCAAGGAAATAATATTTAGACCTTTTAAAATAAAAAATGTATTTTGAGTGTAGGCCTACCCACTTGGTTACTGAACTGATTTCAAGTTTTATACTTCAATAGCTATCTCCAAACCTGTTATAGGTGTTGACACGCTACAGTTGCCAGACTACTCAGCCTCTCCCTGTGAACCACAACAAGCTCAGCAGGAGATATTCTCTGTACAGCTGAAACAAAAGCCAGACAGTAGGCCCAAGGAAGTCTGCCATTTCTCTCACGCTGACCCGCAGAGCGATGAAGGTAAACAATACATATTCAGCCTCTTGTTTTATCAGCTTGTCTAGCGCACCGTATTTACCTTTAAGTACGTCTGGAGATTGTGCTAGTCATTATTCCAAAAATACAATAATATATATTACCGTATTTTGTAGTTAATTTATTTGGGTGTAAATCTTGTTAAGTTTCTTTAGTTGTAGCTGCTGTATTTATGCGAGTATAGGCCAAGGTTCTTTAAAAATGATCAATTAAAAAAAGAGGGGTGCGGCCATTATGTGAAGCCATTTGTTTACCGTATTTATATCCAAATCTTTGAAATTTGGTTGGTCAAATTTAGGTTGTGGCCTAACATAATGTTATCAAAAAGGTATGCATATTTTTTTTCAGGTAAATTGCAGTCGCCATCAGGTCACAGCCTTCATTCCGGGCATAAATTGGAATCATCAACAATGGACTGTTCTGAAGAACTATTGTTCAATTCAAGAAACACTTCAAGCCCCGTTGGTAGTTCCTGCGTGAAGCAGCACCTGCGCCCCCACTCCTCGGTGGTGCCGTGTGAGGAGAGCTTCACCGATCCTCCTAGTCTTGCAAGACACGAGGGACAACACAGCCACGTTAAGATATTTAGATGTAAGATTTGTGATGAGGTATTCAGTGACCTCAGTCTCCTAATGTCGCACAAGAGATCGCATGAAGAAGATACTAGATATGGTTGTGATGCATGTGGAGCGAAGTTTCCCACGAGGTATCGTCTAATCGTTCACATCAGGTCGCACACACAAAAGAAACTCTATGTCTGTAATGTAGGCCTATGCACAGCCAGTTTTTCTCATGAATCTAGCTTTCTCACACACAAAAAAAAGCATATGGTCACAAAGCAATTTTCTTGTTCTATATGTAAAAAAACGTATTCTTTAATCAGTGACCTTACCGTACATAAGAGAACACACACGGACAAGAAGCGACTTTCTTGTTCTGTATGTGAAAAAACGTTTTCTTCGATTAGTGACGTTACCATACACAAGAGAACACACAAAAATGAGAGGCCATTCTCATGTTCTGTATGTAAAAAAAAGTTTTTTCGTAGCGGGCACCTTACCACACACAAGAGAACACACAAGGGCAAGAAGTGATTCTCTTGTTCTGTATGTGAAAAAACGTTTTCTCGAAACTCTAACCTTACCATACACAAGAGAACACACACTGGCTTGATCAGCTCGTACCCCCTTTTTCTGAACATGTTTTTTTACCAGGCAAATCGACTGACTCAGCATCTGCAGAGATGGCGGAAAAGGTTTATAAATCACTCGATGAAGGATATGCTACCTTGGGGGTTTTCTTTGACCTTAGCAAGGCCTTTGATGGCGTGGACCACAAATTACTTCTGAGTAAATTGAATCGCTATGGAATAAGAGGCAGATCAGAGAAGTGGTTTGCATCCTATCTAAGTAATTGTAAACAGAAAAGTTGTGCTAAATAACCCCAATTCCAATTTGACCATCTAGTCAAGCTGGCTGGATATTACAGTAGGGGTCCCTCAGGGTTCAGTACTTGGTCCTATACTTTTTCTTGTCCTGATCAATGATCTGCAATCTTTCTGCCTAAAGGCTGGGCAGGATTTTTTTAATACCTTTGTGTTATTTATGATACATTTTGCAGATGATACAAGTATAATATTTTCCTGCCCATGGTCTAGCTTGACAAAGCTGATTTTCTGAAAAGATGATTGAAATCATAAATAATTGGTTAAATGCTAATAAACTATTTTTGAATGAGGGTAAAACTCAACTGTTAAATTTTAAACTAAAACCCAGCACAAACCCGGAGGCACTAATAGTCGCAGTTAGTTAGTAACTCAGAAATCCACTCAGTAGCAAGTGCTAAGTTCTTTATTCACCAATTTGATAAGGAGTAGGGTTGCCATAAGTGCTGGTGCAAAAAAGAGGACATTGTTTTTAGCAAATTGTTTTTAGCTAATAAATCACATATCTAATTTGCATTATACTTTTTATTGTCATTATTTATTACTGTTTACATCAAATCACGAGATTATACACAAAAATTACATTTCGAACCCCAATTAGCCAAGGTTGATTTTTTTATGCATCTGATTCATAATCAGTGACACTGCAATCACTTCTAAATCTAGACTTCCTTTGTTTGCAATAGAGATGAAAGTACCATTACTACATATAAGACACTCGGCTTCCCAGTCATATCTACCTATCTCCGAGCTTGTCAGAAAACTTTCATTTGCGCTTAGACATAGCGCGAAACTTGACACTGTCACTGCAACAGCCGACCGGCCTCACGGTCACGGCAATAACGGAACAAGGCCAAGGCTGTACTGCCACCCGAACGGAGATGTCTTGCATGCACGTATCTGACCGCCAACTACGTTAACCATGCCGCGCCGAGCCGACTGCCGTGCCGTGCTAGCAGCGTCAATGCGTCATCGAATAGTGTACGTATAGTCTGATTTTCGTGATAAATGTAGCCGCGCCCGTAATTATACAAAAACCCGGACATTTCACGCTTTTATGAAAAAGCCGCCCGGACGCATAAACAGCATACGAAAAAGAGGACATGTCCGGGTTTAACCGGACGTATGGTAACCCTAATAAGGAGGTAGATAGGAGCTTAACTTGACAGCCACATATAGATGGCCTGTGTAAACGACTTAACTCGAGCATATACACACTTGTAGTACTCTCGTCTCTAGCAAGTCCAACTACCCTCAGAGTAGCATATTTTGCAAACTTTCAATCAATAATGACATTATGGCATATTATCTTGGGGCACAGCAGCTAAATTTATAATTCAACGTGTACAAGTTCTACAAAAGCGAGCTGTAAGAACACTAGTTTACAAAGAAATGAAAGCTGCAGAAATAAATTTAAATAGCTAAAAAATTTAACCGTGGCAAACACATACATATACAAAGATGTATGCTTCGTCAAAATGTATACACATATTTAAAAAAATACAATTCAACATCAACACAATACAGGCCAAACTGCTCCTGCAATTCCACGCATAATACAAAATGTTTTGAAAATCATGTATATTACATGGCAAGGAGATTATTTAATAAGTTACCCTATGAGCTACAAAATGAAATCATTCTTAACTTATTTGCAAAAACAAAACATTTCTAATTCAATAAACCAATATACCACCTGGATGAGTTCTTTCTACATGATGAATAATATCGCTGGCATATTTCCAGACTGTTCTATGACCGTTCCGTGTCATTTGGAGATAAAGGCGTCTATAGGTTTAGTATTTTTTTCCTATGCCCCTATCTAAGATTAGAGGCTAAAAATTTCACAGAAGACACCCTTCGACATACAGTTATGATAACCAACTTTAAAAAGTAAAAATATTGATGTAGTTTTAATACAGGAATTTTTAAAAGTTTTTTCGCATTCGATATGGAACAATATGCAGTGGTTTCGACTGTTCAGTGAACGCGCTTTGTTCTATATCCACATTTAATTCCAGACTGTTCTATATCCGTTCCGTGTCATTCGGAGATAAAGGCGTCTACAGGTTCAGTTTTTTTTCGCATGCCCCTAAGATTAGAGTCTGAAAATTTCACAGAAGACACCTTTTGACATGCAGTTATGATAACCCACTTTAAAAAGTAGAAAAAATTATGCGGTTTTAATACAAGAATTTTTTAAAGTTTTTTTGCATTGGATATGGAACAATGTAGAGCGGTTGGGACTTTTCAATGAAGGCGATGTGTTCTATATCCAATTTTTTTTTTATTATGACGCCCGTATATACAAAATAATAGCTTGGAGTTACATCCAGTACAATTTTAACCTAAAATCTCATCTGTGACGCTAAAGTCCTAGTCATTTTATAGTTTGACAATGAGTTTCGTTTTAGTCTACCAGACTTAATTTATGACTATCCTATTTAGGATAGGTAGATTGTACCGGCAGGTAGGCAAAGGAGATTTATATTATGTGTAATCCATTTATTTTTTATTTTTTTAATACATAATTATACGGCTATGCCTAGAACAGCCAGTGCCAAGTCTTATTTGGGTAGTAGTTCACCGAAGGTTATTTGCAGTTTCTCAATTTTTACACAAACATACTATGTAAATAAAATCCAACACAATTGCTTAAAAATAGTGAGCATTTAGTTAGTAGTGAATCGGTATAGTTTGATTTGTAATAGCTTTGTAAATTGCCGACAATCTTGCAATCAGTCGCCGCCTGTTGCGAACACAACGCGACCCAGTCGAGCGCATGCAGGTGTGCATGCCTGTTCATCTTGGCTGGACCCAATATGCGACGCGCCAGTAAATTACATTGATTTCTGTTTCCACCATTTGCTCTGTGGGAAGGCGTTGGTTTTTAGTACCCTAGGTCTAAGCTAATCTACTAATCGGTTTACAAGTAGGCAAAGGTTTCTAGTACGTCTTAACCAGTGAACTTCTAGGTCTATTAATTGACAATGACATTTAAAATGCCTTCATCATATTCCTGCTATTTAATGAAGTGAGTGCCAGTCTGCAGGTTTAATTAAATTAAACATTACTACATCATTGCATTTTTTGGCCTAGACCTTGCCCAAAACTTTGTTCTAAAGTTTCTATCATAGAGGAGCAACTCAATTAATTTGAGACTTTTTGCGGCGTATTTTTTGTTGGAGTGGGGCCAATAAAATCCTCATCTGAGCTGCCACCATCAAATTAGGGTAAAACATCTTCTTCGGCATCACCCTCTGCAGATGTACTCGCACCCGCTTCAAACATTTTGACGTCCTCACTCACTTCACACGTCACTTCACAAATCTCAATCTCACACTTATGATCAACGCACGTGGGTTTAAAATATGCCGCGGGTAGTATTGCAATAGGTGATACAAACGCACCGCTTATTGGGCGGCGAGTGACAAAGCTAACAGTTTATTGGTTCGTGGATATAGAACAATCTGGAATTATTTATTTTAGCGTTTTGCGGTATAATAGGATATGGAACACTAAGGATCGGAGGTATGGTGATATTGTGTAATTAGAACAAAATGGAAACGTCAGTATGACCCTTCAAATAAGTTTTTTTGCTTTTTTTTTTTGCTAAAATGTTAGATCAATGTAGCCTACATAGAACAACCTGGAATGCCTAACTCAATTTTAAAAAAAAATGGATTTAGAACAGTATGGAAATATACCAGCGATATGTAGGTATTGTGTCTTTGTTTGTTGCTGTTCATTATTGTTATTGCTTGTTGTTCAGCATCATGTCATACTTTGTAATTTGTAAATTTCATTTTTCTGAGCCTAGGCCTATGTTAATTAATGTTTTAAATTTTTAAATTAGGTACTGTTAAGTCCCAGCCGCTTGGGGCTAAATGATTTTAGATTTTAGATGCGTTTATACTTTATTGTTATTTTACTTGATATTTTTATACAATTAATGTTTGTATTATTTGTATGTAGTTATTTGTATTTTTATATGTCCGAGTGTATAATATTGTTATAGGCGTAACTCGTATCTATTTGTATATAATGTCCTCTGACAAAACCCAAATGTACTCAAACATAATGGTGAATAAAGACAAACTGAACTGAACTGGTTTTGTTTTAGAAAAAATATTTTTTGTTTGCTATTTGTCAGGCTGTGAAAATTGCATGCAGTGACCAAGGTTATCAAATCTTGCACGCTCAAATATGTTTTATAATTTTTTTAAATACAATCCAGAAATTACAAAATCTTTCCCAACCAGGGGATTGAACCCAGGTCTCCCACATTCCGGGTATAAGGGCGCCTTATCCAACTAGACTAGGAAAACGCCAAAGTCGTTGTTAGACGAGTGAGCGAGTCATGTGTTGAATACGCGGTAGCATCTGCATACTAGTTGATTGATATGTATAAAAGATAGGGTTTTGAGTTAATATGGAGAGATTTGGAGGATTAAGTTAACCATTCACATTTGCTTCCTTGCAAATTAATAATTTAAAAAAAAAATCACTCTAGCCGTCATCTTGTCAATTATGAACAATGTATTTAATATATCATGTATTTGCTCACACACAAGCATAATGCTTATGTGGGCTTCTCTAATGGAAATGTACATTGACTTTTTTTCTCATTATCATTATCTTTGTCTTTTTACCCACAGGCCTGGATTATTTTTGTCGTTAATTATTATTATTATTACTTTAACCTCACCTATGAGCTGCTATGTATGTAACCAATGTAATAAGCATGTTTCTTTTTGTGACTTTTTGTGAATTGAATTGAATTGTTATAAGAGCACGTCAACTGTGAGGCCATAATGCACCACTCTAGCCTGTTATAGGCTGGGAAGGGGGGGGGGGAATACCAACGCTGTCTAGATCCAGTCTTAGGTATAGGGGGAGAAAAGGGAATGATACCGGGTACTCTACACATGGCTCACTCACTCGTCTAACAACAACTTTGCCATTTTCCTTGTTTAATGTTCCCTTATACGTTCCTTTCTCCGTCGTAATCCCCTCTAGTTCGAGTACCTGATATCGTAAACTACCTACAGTAGGCCTATAAAACATATTTGTGGACTTTCTGTGTGTTATCTTGCGTGTTCCTTGGGGAAAATTGCAGTAAGCCCTACTTTTTATGTTTTTACTTTGCTAAAATAATTAAATGATAACTTACCTGATATCATATTTTATAATATTATTTGAAATCAATTATTTTAAAAGAAACGTGCGAGGAACATCTCCGTTTAAAGGAACGGGAACTTGGATCAGTTCACTCCACTAAAAAAGCCAAAATCCACAGTTTTTGCTCTACATTTCCCTTCTCAGGGGGGTGAGACTCGACGCTAAATCCGCGTGGTTTGGTTGATTTCCGTGCTGCATTCCGACAATCGGTAGACTCGACGAATCTTTCGATTCCGTCTGCTATTTGGTTGACGGAAACACTTCCGACGGTTGAAAATTTGTAAACAACAAAATCCTCCATTTTTATTTCGATAACATAGCATCATATTTTGCTTAAATACCGGGATATTCCTTGATTTGTTGGTCCACAGTACACTAATTTGAAACTTTATAAATTGTTTATTGTTGCACAATATTTTGTTTTCATTATTATTTAGTTATAAAGTAATAATTAACAATCATACCTCAAAGTTGACGTTGTTCGCATTCACAAGATAAAAAGACAAAACACGGCTGCACAGAAACTCACTGCCTTATAAATATGCAGCTTGCTGGTTCCTTTTTCATATAAGCATGGCGGTGGACACTAATAATTTTATAACGAAGCTTCCGATTGGCTTAACAATGGATGAATCCTTGCCACAGCCGCAAGTCACGGAATGATTCCGAAAATCGGAAACGAAACTCGAGTCTACCAAATGTCAGAAATGTTTCTTTATGGACGGAATCAGATACTTCAAAACCACGTGGAAGTCGAGTCCAGTCGAGTCTCACCCCCCTGTGCAGGGAGCACTTATGGGAGAATCAACTGCATGTGCCAAATTAGTTAGTTTCACGTGCTTCATCAAGGCTCTTTGCGGCACAAGATTTCCACAGATTTTGAGTCTTTTAGCAAGATATTTGCTAGCGTTGACGCCGTTTCTTGTTGTAAATTTAACAAACAAGAATAAACAATAAAATAAACACAATTTTTGGTGTGGGCAATGGAAACAGCACTTTTAAAAATTGATCAAATAATTTTTTTTAAATTTTTGGGGGCTTATATTGTGCCACCTTTGATTCTTTTTCATTGTTTTTTAAGCTCTTTGGTAGAAAAGACAAAACTTTTTTCCTTTAGGACCGATTGTTGTGAAATTTTGCATTTTCCTTGTTTTGACATAGCCAAAGACAATTGTGCATGTTTTTTTTCAATTTTGGCTAATTTGATGCATTTTGAATAATGAATTTTATTAATTACTGTTCAGATAGAAGTTCAATATTATATTTTAGCCAAAGTTATGAATATATCTTAAAATGCATGCTCAATTGTGTTTATTTATGTCCAAATAATAAAACAAAACCAAAATTAGCTCATTCGGACAAGTGGTACAGAAGAAGATAGTTTTTCAAGTTCCAAAAGTGAGCTAAAAATATTATCCGCATAAAAGGTTTTTAAAGATTTTTTTACATGAAATTACCATAATTTTGTATTATTATGGTAATATTGCTCTCCCAGGTAGTATGTAAGAACTATCTACTCCACAGGTTTCATAAAAGTTATTAACTTATCCCTCCGTCACTCGGGCGAAATTTCTTAACACCATCCCTCGCGAGGGGTTTCTCAAACCCCAAATTATTTTGGGCTGTAATTAGTGCAGTAGGATGTTTTGGGTATTTCTTTCTGGTCTCATATGATTTGTGGAGCTACTATGTAGGTGGTTGTTACTGGGAGGACAGTGAAATAAAATGCCAATGAACAATAAAGCATCGAAAAACTGTTGCTGTGGAATTGACCAAACAAACATATTTATAATGTTATTACCTTACGCAGGTATGAGTGAGGGTATATTTCTCGATTTGGATAGTCGGGAAACACTCCCGTAGGTGGAATTGTTAATATTTAATACAATCCAGAAATTAAAAAATCCATCCCGATCGGGGTTCGAACCCGAGTCTCCCACTTTCCGGGTGGACGCCTTAGCCAACTAGACCACCGTGTAATGGGAGACTCGGGTTCGAACCCCAGTCTCCCACTTTCCGGGTGGACGCCTTAGCCAACTAGACCACCGTGTAATGGGAGACTCGGGTTCGAACCCCGATCGGGATGGATTTTTTAATTTCTGGATTGTATTAAATATTATTACTGATGTTTATCGTCTCGAAAAGAGGCATTTTGAACAAATTTGAGCAACATTACTGCAACCATTGTTACAATCAAATCAAATAGGCATATTAATTTTTAACTTTGTACATGATATCAAATTTGAGCAAAATTATTTTAGGTCTGAATTCTAAATTTTATACCTACCGGTATGTATGCATAAATTTGTTGTTGATTGTGTTGCTTCTTTGTGTGCATTTTGTAAAGAAACTTATCTTTGGAAGAATTGTAATGTTGTATTGTTATAAGTTGGTATGTAAACTATAAGTTATATGTTCAACTGATTTGAGCTAATAAATGCTATTCTTATTCTTATTCTTTTTATTAAAGGCATGGTAAAGGTAACAATTCTGTGTATACATGTATCATGTTATTACACATACAATAAATAATAATAAATAAAGTAAATTGTATTTAGAGTCTACCCACTCAGTTATATAACTGATTTTCAGTGGGGGACAGTAAATCAAAGCGACCAAGCCAACCATGTAGGCCCCGACGCAATCGACGTCCATATATTATATGTCCATATATAATATAATTTGTATTACTATCTTACTTTAAAATTATGTATTTAGCACATCCATATTTGCAGGGTGGGAAGTGATGGCTTGGCAGAGCCCCCCCCCCCCCCCTCTGCATAGTATCTGCGTGGGCTGATAGGGGTCTGGGGCGAAGCCCCACTAATTTTTTTGGGGGTATTATTGCCCTCGAGATGGCCTAAGAAGCGATCTGAGGAAATTTTTGGGGTATTATTGCCCTCGAGATAGCATTAGAAACGATCTGAGGTATTATTTTAAAAGAAATTTGAAAAATTATAAATTGACGAATTATTTATTATCATTACGAGATAGTCATTTTATATGATATGTGATGAGATTGATATCCAGAGGTGGGGATTTAGCCATCCCTGGCGGGCATACCTTTCAGTAAAACAAAAGCCAGGGATGAAATTACCAGAGGGGGGGGGGGAATCCCCCCCATTCACCCGTTAATTCGCACCCTGCATATTGGTACCAGGCATGTAAGAAATCGATGGATTAATGACATGTTAAAAGGGTGAATTTTATTGAAGATTCCTTAATTAAGGCTATTCGACTACGTTTTTCTATTTTCCCAAAAATGTTACCAAGTCAAAATATAGTAAATGGCTTTGAAACCTCGCTCTATTAGAAAATCTAACCTTAAAAAAAATCTGATTGGGCACACAGCAAATATCTTCTCTTCGAAATAGTTTCAAACTCAATTCGCCCGAGCACACCATTCAACGTAGGCAGTTGTGTTTTTGTTGCGATTTTTTTCGTTTGTCGGTATAAATCGGTACAAAATACCGCCATACGAAAAAATTCGCCGGAAATTAAGTCAGTCTCTAGAAAACCAGTTGTTGAAAATTAATGTCACAAAAACACAACTATATACATACTTGAATGGTGCGCTTGGGCGAATTGAAGTTATCATGATTAAATTTAATGTAAGTAGCCTATTGTTTAATAATGTTAGTTCTTTCGGCAGTTTATTATAATATATAATATTGACAATATTCATATAAAATATGCCGAGGCGTGAAAACGTGTGGCTCTTTGGTCTTGTGGTTAGCGTATCTGCTTCCAATGCAGAAGGTTCAGGGTTCGATTCCCGCTAAAGTCAGAAGTTTTTTAACTTCTCATTTGGACTTAAGTCCATCAGTTCTTGTCTTAGGAGTTTGTAAACGGTGACTTTGGAGCCGTCCTAGCAACGAAGCACATAATAAATTTCAGAGTTGTTCTGAATTGGCCTTGTTGATTCTGGCGTTGATCTGCGGGTGTTGGCATTGTCTATACCACTGATTGCTATATTTCCTATTAAAAATATTGATCTTTGGTTGGTTATCGCTCACTCGTCGATTGCGTCGGGGCCTGCAGGGTTGGCTTGGTCGCTTTGATTTAAAGTCCCCCACTGAAAATCAGTTATATAACTGAGTGGGTAGACTCTAAATAAAATTTATTTATTTATTTTATAACCTCGTTATCAATCACGATGATAATATTTCTATGATAGCCCAAGTCCACACCAGGTGTCGAGGAGTTGCCTCATGACTGATAAGCCTTATCTTCTTAGTCGGCGCAAGATTGAAGACTAGGCCGTCTTATCATTCAGTCCATCCTGTCCTTGTGATATTCGCACAGGCAAAGTTCTGTGCTAATAACCGTGTGAGGGTTCGTCAGGGGTAGGCTACGTGGTTCAGTGACCGGGTCAAGAGACCGGAGCTAATAACAGTGTTCGGTCGCGTGGTTTATCCCTCGTGTGATTGAAGTGAAGAAGAATTGATCTGAAGAACTTTGTGAAACCATATATTTTAAAGAATCATTATCGTCCATTCGTAATTCTATGAAGTGTATTTTCTGATGAAATGTAGGTGTGTACCGATACTTAACTGTTCATAAGAAACCGACAACAAGGAACGTTCTCTTCAAGTTTCTATGTCCGCTCACTTAAACTAGAAGGCTGTGGAATAATTCGATTTCATGTTATTTGTGCAACCGTTTCACTTTACATAGAAATGTTTTGATTTTAATCTGGATCTTGCATGGGTTGTTTCTCCCTAGCCTTTCTCCCTAGCCCTAGGCTATTGTGGCGAATAATGTCATTACCGTTGACGCGCCCTTATCTTTTCTTAAACATAAAGTGATGGAAAGTAGAACAACAGAACGTTCTTTAATCTTGAAATTTGTGTCACTTTACGAACACAGGAACACAAGTAAATAGCATATTCCTTATACCAAAGCGACCATGTGGGTACAGGACTAGTCAGTGAATATCGAATATATTATAAAACTTGCTTTACAATCGGTTAAATAAGTGACTGTTTATGTTTCGGCTTGGATTGCTAGGACTATGTTTTGTAAGATAAGATTAAATCGCGTGATGCCGAGAACATTCATAGCGGCCATTTTGTCAAGGGCGAGGCCACAATCTCTTGAATGAAGACGCCGTTATCTACACACTAAACTCAAGTGTCACAATAAACTATTTCAGCATTCGAGGAGGCTTAATAAAACCAGAGTCGATAAAGAAGTTTCCCCGTTGGGGAGGTCCTCCAACTCCCTATACCGCCCTGGGTTAAATAAAAAGTCGGTTTTTGGCGTTGGGAATCTAACGTTCCGCGCGACTCTGTGTGACGATTGATGGAACTACTTCAATAAAACTACGTCACTTTCTACTAGTAGTTAACAGTCGATGACGACAAATGGCGGAAACGTCAAAATATTAAATACGATCGAATATTGGCGAATGTTTTCGCATAAAGCAAACTCTCTTTATTGATGAGGATATTTCTGATGTAGTAGACCTAAGCCTAGGACCTAGGCCGACAATCAGGATTGCTTAATGTTTCGATTTGAATGCCAAGGGCGTACTTACGTCTGAAAACTCTATTGTGGCCTTGGCCACAAGCTACACTTACGTCCGTTAGGCTTGAACAAGGCATATCTCAAATTATTTCGCACGAAAATGTCAGTGACGCCTGCGCAACATTTTATAGTACAATAATAAATCAAAAGTAAATCGTTTTAAAAGACTAGGGCCCAGGACTAATATGATTGAAATAAAATTGAAGTTTGACGTTTCCGCTGTCATTTTGTTGATTTCAGCGTCACTGCACATCGATAATCTACTGACCGTATTTAGCGTGCAGTGCTTTAATTAGTTTCACATTGGAGCCGCTCTCAGCGCGCAGGACGTTAGATTCCGTTTTGACTTGGGAGTAAGGGGACCTCCCCAAAGGGGAAACTTCTTTATCGACTCTGATAAAACTATGCCAATATCAGAGTAGGCGTCATAGGCCTAAAACTCTTTCAATATTAGGTAGACGTAGTTAGAGTAAAACTATGCCAATATCAGAGTAGGCGTAGTAAGAGTAATAGTATTTTAACTGTCCCCCACTGAAAATCAGCTATATAACTTGAGTGTGGGTAGACTGTAAATAAAATTTATTTATTTATTTAGGCATAACACGATGGTGATATAGTGGACTCTGAGAACATTTACCGCCTTCTAAATTAAAGAAGGCGGTAAATGCAGTGTGCAAATGTGACAAGTCCTAACAAGGCAGTGGAGGAATATGGATTGACAACTAGAAAGCAGTGTTCATTAACAGGATATTAATAACTACACGAGCTTCAGATAATCAAACAACAACAACAACAACATGTCTCAACTCACCGCCTCCCCGAGTGTCCAGAACGCGCGTCAGGCTCAACAAGTTGCTGGCCCCGGACCACCGTAAGTAGCCAAACAACCTTTTCTTTGACATTGAGTAAACCTTGCAATCTTTACTCGTATTTCGTACTCGCTATGTTTTCTATAGTATTGTCACGGTTGATGTAGACTAAACTGCGTTATATGCATTTAAAAACGCGTTTTATATTATTTTAAAATATACAATCCATAAACTACAAAATCTTATCCGACCAGGGGATTGAACCCAGGTCTCCCACATTCCGGGTCGCGGCACCTTAGTCAACTAGACTATGGAAACGCCAAAATCGTTGATACACGAGTGAGTGAGCCATGTGTTGAATGCCCGGTATCATTCCTCATACTGGGCTAGATCCAGCCTTATATATAGGGGAGGAAAGGGATGTTCCCTGGTTCTCAACACATGGCTCACTCACCCTCTATCAACGAATTTGGCGTTTCCCTAGTCCCAGTTAAATGTTTGGTATTCCGTGTGTGTGTCACATAACTAGGAAGCTTCGCAAACGCTTTTTTTAGTCGCGTTGATGGATGAGCTTTTTAATTATAAAATGTTAATATTAATTTAAAATAATAAAAACATATTAACACGGCCCATACACAGCAATCATTAGGTCTGTTGGATCTTTGATTGTTTGTAACAAGGCTGTGAGTAAGGTATAAAATCTCCTGTGAAGTTTTCGTACGCTGTGAGAAAGATCTAAAATCTATATTTTCGTGCTATTTGGGCGGATTCTGACCAAACGGGTAGGGCTACAACGTTCATATTTCACATGGGCATTAAGGTAAGGGTGATGTATTGACTTTTGAAAGAAAAAGTTGAAAAAGTGAGCCAGAATCTATAGAAAAAAAGTATTAAACACGTCAAAAAAACTTAAATTAAATCTTTTATTTCTATAGATTCTGGCTAACTTTTTCAACTTTTTCTTTCAGACGTCAATACATCACCGTTACCTTAATGTACATGTGAAATATGAACGTTGTAGGCCCACCCGTTTGGTCAGAATCGGTCCAAATGTCACGAAAATATCGCACTAAAAATCGGAAAAAATCGTAAAAGTACGATATTCATGAGAAATATTTCTTCGATTGTACCCATAAACGTGGCAAGTCGGAAGTTTAGAGAAAACGAAGGTCGTGTCAAATTTTCAATGCATATGGCATATGCCGTTTGCCCGGTAGAGAGCGAACAAACAGACGGAAAAAAAAAAAAAAAAAAACACCCGAGCTAAATTTTTTGGGGGGTCGGTGAAATTGAAGTCTTCGCTTCGCTCATCCAAAAACGATTCAAGCACAATGGAAGAGAAATGTGATGGGCCCAAACTCGGGTTGCTTTCACTTTCCCATTAATTTAATTAAATCAATTAACGAAAGTTAATCACATAAATCTAATTTCTGTGTACAAAATAAACACGACATAGTCTATTTGGGTATCAGATAAAGCTTATTTTACTAGTTAATAATTTCATTAAATATTAATCATGTGTTTAATTACAATAACGTTGAATTATTTTCCCTAAAACTACTGATTGGCGTAAAATTTTGCTTCTTTGATAACATAATACCAATTTATCAGAAAAGAATGTCTCCAAACAAATTCGATCGACTCACAGATTAATAGATAAATGAAATTGAGAATTAGATTTATCACAAACTATCAGAAGTTTGTGAATAAGCAGAAAGTTGGGATAATAATGACGACTGAACTGATGCTGACTGAATGCTGACTGACCTGACTGCCGACTGACTGACTGACCTGCTGACTGACGACCTAACCCGATCTGACTGATTCCGCTGACCTGACCTGACCCGACCTGACCCGACCTGACCTGACCTGACCTGACCTGACCTGACCTGACCTGACCTGACCTGACCTGACCTGACCTGACCTGACCTGACCTGACCTGACCCAGCCCGACCTTCCGAAAACGCGTTTTCATAGAATTTTTAAGTTTGCGGGAACAAATTTACAAAAAATTACAGACAAATAAAAAATACGTAGTTAACTCTCTATTTTTTTTAAAATCTCACTTTCTTTCTGTGACAGAAGAAAATCAGTTGCACATTTATCTCACAGAAACATAATCATCTGCGTTGAACGCAGTGTTAGATGTAGTTGAAGAGACAAGAATAGTTGCGTTGAACGCAGTGTTTGAGTATATAACCATATGGTTATATACTCAAAGGTCTGATAAAACAAAAATTGAAACACGTTGTTTTTGTGTTGTAATAGCGACAGATTTTCTATACCAACCATTATAATTTTAATTAGTTGTTTATTTTTGAAAATTAAAAACAGGATGAAAAGTTATTTTCCCGTTACTTTTTACTTTTCTGTTCAGCTGTCATAGATCTCAAAAAAGATATATATTTTAGCAGGTCTAGGTCCAGTCAGCTCAATGTTCACATGCTATATGTTACCATACAGTAGGGCTTCCAGTCTGACAAAGACAATACTACTTAAAAGTTGGGTTAGGTGTACACTCAGACATAAGACTTAATTCCGTGGTAAGGATAAATAAAACTTAAATATCTACCTACGTTTAAAATATGCATTTATTTGTTGTTTCGCTCATTGACGCTGTCAGCCACTTTGAACTGTACCTTAAAACAAGTGTATACTTCCAATTGCTAGGTCCAGTCGCTGATTTAGACCTTGAATGGACATAGACCTAGTGTTATCAGATCAGACTGTACTTTCTACTTCATTGACCGAGAACAAGTACATTTTTTTGCATTGAAACATGTGAATTTTGATTTGGACCTAGACTTGGAACTGGACCTGTACCTAGACCTGGAATCTGCTTCAGACACACCCCCAGTCACAAATTGGTTTCGCTACATATGAATGAGATGCCAATTAGGACTTCTAGAGCCGCAGGGACCTAGACCTAGACAACTATACTGGAATACTTCAACACACCGGGTCACGTTGATGCACATGATGAGATGTCAAAGTCTGCCTTCGACGAGGACCTACACAGTCAGGGTTCGCACATGAAGTCATGTTAAGTGAAAGTAGCTGCTCTTCTCTTCCTGAAAGCCATCAATAGTGGACGTCGCTTCCAGCTGGCTTCAAACGTGGACGGGGTTGGAGCCTTCGATGACGTGTTGCTCAGGTTGCTCAGTGAAGTTGGCAATGAGAGCCACTGGGTCACTTACTTCTTGCAGCTTAAACATAAGGTTAGAGCTAAGGTATCCCTGCAAGCTCTCACAGCCAAAGCAGGTGATTTCTCCTTATTGAAGTATCTTGAATCTTTTGTAAAAGTTCGCGATGCAATGCTTTCTGGTGATGGTGGGGAAATTCTTGCTGGAAAATTTGAACATTGCCACTTTGTGTTATATACGAATGCAGACAAAGGCCTAAGCGAAGACATTCAAGGCCAGATAACCAACAAGTCTGCCAGTGTAGACGATGTTGTTAAGACCAACACCGATAGGGAGTTTATATTTGGTGTCGGCGAGTGTCCTGATATTGCTTCTTGCTTGGAGGGGAGAGAGTTTGCTGATGAGTTTCTAGCTAAACTAGATATATTTAGTGGAGAGCCGAGAGTAGAAGATATTGATGAATTAATTGCAAATGAAATTCTCAAAGTTCACAATTGTCTTCCAAGTGAAGCAAAGAGAATCGCGACCATTTTTGTTGCAGCATTTCTTGACTGGTGCACTCAAAGTAATGCTATTCTAGATGAAAACAGTAATATATTGAACTTGGCCATCAGTAAACAGAAGTTAGAGATAATACAACAAGAACAGATTAAGAAGTTAACTTTGGGTTTGTCTTTCCTTGAAACATCAACCACAGACTTGAAGAATGCTGTTTGTGCACAACCTGTGCTACTGCATGTTATCCCTGCAGACCCGTGTATCGAGGCGAGTTGCAGCAAGCTACTGAAAGTACTTGATGTGAAGGAGTCCTTCCTGTTTACTGGCCTTAATAGTTTTATCCGTGAGAAAGATACGTTCCTGTCTGTTTGGAAGGAAACTCTGGACCACTTGTTGGTGATTGTAGACGACACGACACAGAGCAACACTGGACAAATCTCGGGAGCTAGACTTGACTTTATGGTCGATGTTTATCGGGTCCTGAAGGAAGACGCCAAGAAGCGGGTTGTGTTCGTCTCTCCTTTAGGCAAAGAGTTGGTTGCAATTTGTGATACAGAACATGGCGACCAGTTAAAACAGTTTCAAGATAACTTCAAACTATCCCAACTAACAAGAGAGTCGTTAGAGGCAGCTCTGAACACAACAGTCACGTTCCAGGGTCAAACAGTTCAAAAGAGAGATCTAGTGGGAGATATTGATTATGATGGCCTTTCATCAGAAATAACTCAATTTGTTTTGAAACAAACTCCTGTATCAATTGGCAAAAAACCCGAAGAACTTAAACATCCTTCATTCAGCGTACATTAAAAAGCCCAAAACTAAAAATACCATATTTAAATCATTTGGTTTCGGGAAAAATCGAAATAAGGGGCTTTCCAAAAGTTGAGTTGCAAAAACTTTCACATTCTGAAATGAAATCATTTGGTAATGTTGGCCTTGGCGGTGAATTTAAAACACCCATCGTTACTAAAACTCTTGAATATGACCTATCTCTCAAAAATCGTAATGTTAAACCAGACAGTGAACTTGATTCAGAGAAGGAAGGACAATTCCTGGTTCTAAGCTCGGTCGATGCAGAAAACCACTATAGCCAACTGTGTAAAACCAACCAATCCGTTCACTGGCTTCACATGGAGGACGGAAAGTTAATATGGAAGAAGCCCAGGGAAAGCTCGATGAAATCCTCCAGTACAAAACGAAGTCATCTCTGATACAAGCCAACACTCCCTAGACATCGTGAAGACTATCCTGTAACCAGACCCTGGTATGGGAAACAACTCTTCTCATCACTTGGCTCGCAGACAAGGGAAAAATCCAACAAATGGTATTCACATAAGACTAAATGATTGCGTCATTTGTTAGATGACAGTTTTGAAAAGGTTTTAACGCCAGGAATTTTTGTCTTCTGTCGTTGATATTGCCCAAAACACACTTTTAAGAGTTACTTTTCAAAACTTTTCCACAAACAGGGGTAATGAAACATTTTTTAGATGGAGTAGAAGATTTCCGAAAACGTCTCAAAAATTTCAAATCGTTGTTGAAAATTTGTTCAAAAAAAGAAAACACGTTTTGGGGTCCTTCTCGGCATTCTCGAGGGCAAATCTACAGAGTTGGTTGTCAACTTTCCCCATTTCTTACAAATGTTCACCCCCCTTTTGCCCAAAAAAACGTTTTTTTGGGGGGTTTTTCTGGCGGTGTCAAAACAACCATGTCCAAGGAATTACAAACAATTTCATAGACAAAATTTTGACATTTTTTGAATTCCCCCATTACGACAACGAACAAAAAACTGTTGGGCTCCCTCTTCAGCCCCAAAATGATTGCCAAAAATTTTTCCCAAAGAAAACTTCGCCAGTCCAAATACAACGAAACTTCCAAAACAACTAAATCTTCTTACCTTGTATGAGATGTTTGTAGAAAAAAAACATATGATTACGTTTGAAGAGAAATGCAAATCATCCTCAGTTCATAATAAAAGAGGATTTAGGAAGCACTGTGAAGATTCAGACAAGGAACACAAGGCAGCAGCCTTGGTACTTTTATTTAATAAACAAACTGTACAAAGTTTGACAAACAAAAATATCCAAGAAGTAAACGATCAGTTCATTATTGATTTTTTAAATGGCGATGAGAAAACTGGAATTGTTGTTCAAGTCGTTAATGGACGGCTACAATTTGTCCACAGAACGTTTGCTGAATACTATGGTGGAGTATGGTTGTCTGAAAATTTTTTAAAAAAAAACAAAGGGGTTAAAATGAAATCCATTTTTGGGCGTAGTGAGTTTCAAAGGGTTTTGAAACATATTCCCTAAACTCTCTCGTGAAAATGCACTTCACACGGGTTTTTAAATGGAGAGTGTCCCAAGTAAGAAATTTTTGGATCATCAACCATATTTAAACTCAACAGACATGGGCGGGGAACTCCTTCATCTCGCCGCAACTTTGGGCCCCAAACCCGACACAAGACGGGGATAACTTAAACATTGTTTTTCTTTTGTTAAAAAAGGGGCGAGATACTACCCTGAAAGACACAGGTTTTCTCAAAATGGACACCACTTCGTTATGCTGATGAGACTGCTGCGTATGATGTTATCGACGTTATTCTTAAACATAGAAAAGCCAAAGAAAATGACATCGCCGATATCTGCACTGAGTTGATGTATACAAAACAAATAATACAAGACCATTCAAAATTATCTCAGATAACAAAACGTGGATTTCTACAAATAATTGTATTCCTGCTTGATAACGGGCTGAATATAAATGCTAAACTTGACAATGAGGAACTATTTAGAATAATTCACGTCACTGTACGATGGGGTCATAAACAATTGTTGGCGCTATTACTAGAACGAGATGCAGATATCGAGTCTCTAGATCACAAACATAATTATACCCCTTTACACTTTGCTGCTTTTTACGGCCATATCGATTTAGTACTCATGTTACTAAAGAAATTTTTTGGCAGAAAAAACCTCAATATTTTTAAAAGCCGTGACGCTGCAGAAGATAACACCATGCATAAAGCCGCAATAAAATGGTCACGTGGATATCTTGCGTCTGCTTGTCAGTGTGGGCGGTGACTTGGAGACACGTGGTTTCAAAGCACAAACACTTCTTCATCGGGCAGCATACCATGGCCACTTGTCTGTCGTTCAATACTTGTTGGATAACATCTCAGACGACAAGGAGGCTGTTACTCAACTTCTGAATGCGCGTGACTTAGATGAAGACACAGCCATGCATTCAGCCGCACAAGAAGGTCATGTGGATTCTTGCCCCTTTTTCAGTGTGGGGGTGATTGGATACACGTGGTTTCAAACCCAAAAAAATTTACATTGCGCACACTCTATGGCCACTTGTCTGCGCTCAATACTTTTTGGATAACTCTCAGACAACACGGAGGCTTTAAATCAACTTGTTAATGCACGGATCGATGAAAAACACCATGCTTTTTTTCCGCCAAGGAGGCCCTGTGGATATCTTTCGTCTGCTTTCAGTGTGGGCGGTGACTTGGAGAACGTGGTTTCAAGGCCAAAACTTTACATCGCGCAGCACCTATGGGCCAATTTCTGTGCTAAAAAACTTGTTTATAACATCTCAAAAACAAGGAGGCTGTTACTCACTTTTATGCACGGACTCAGATGGGAAAAACCCCATGATAAGCCGCAAGGAGGGCCATGTGGGAATTTGCGTCTGCTTGTCAGGGGGGCGGTGACTGGGGACACGTGGTTTTAAGGCACAAACACTTTTAATGCGCAGCATCATGGCCACTTGTCTGTCGCTCAAAATTTTTTTGGATAAAAATCTTAACAAAAAGGAGGGGTTTATCAGTTTTTTGCACGTGACTCAGATGAAAACACAGCCTGAAAAAACCCCACAGGGAGGCCATTGGGGTATTTGCGTCTGTTGTAGTTGGGCGGTGATTGGAGAAAATGGTTTCAAGGACAAACACTTTACATCGCGCGCATACATGGCCACTTTTCTGTCGCTCAATATTGTTGGGTAAAAATCTCGAAAACAAGGAAGCTGTTGCTAAATATGTGAATGCCCGCGACGCTATTGAAGATACAGCCATGCTTTTAGCCGCAAAAGAAGGCCATGTGGATATCTTGCGCCTGCTTGTCAGTGTGGGCGGTGCCCTTTGGGGAAAACCCTGGTTTTTAAAACCAAACTCTTTATTTGCGCAGCATCTATGGCCCTTTTTCTGTGCTCATACTTGTTGGGTAACATCCGACAACAAGGGGCTGTTTTCAATAGGAATGCACGCGACGCTATTAAAGATACTGCTATGCATTCAGCCGTTCTAGGAAGCCATGTGGATATTTTGCGTCTGCTTGTCAGTGTGGGCGGTGACTTGGATACTCGTGGTTTCAAGGCTCAAACACTTTTACATCGCGCAGCATACCATGGCCACTTATCTGTCGCTCAATACTTGTTGGATAACATTTCGGAAAACAAGAAGGATGTTGCTCAATATGTGAATGCCCGCGACGCTATTGAAGATACAGCCATGCATTTAGCCGCTCTAGGAAGCCATGTGGATATCTTGCGCCTGCTTGTCAGTGTGGGCGGTGACTTGGAGACACGTGATTTGAACAGCCAAACTATTTTACATCGCGCAGCAACAGGCCACTTACTGTCGCCAAAACTTTTTGGTTTAACTCTCGGGAAAAAAGAAAGGTGTTGTCAAAATGTGAATCCCGCGACGCTATTAAGATACGCATGCATTTTAGCCGTCTAGGAAACCATGTGGAATTTTGCGCCCGCTTGTCATGGGGCGGGGACTTAGAACGTTTTAAAGCCAAAATTTTACATCGCGCAGCATACCCTGGCCAACCCGTCGCCCAATACTTGTTGGGTAACATCTCGGAAAACAAGAGGTGTTGCTCTATTAATGGGCCCGGGCGCTATTTAAAATAACCATGCTTTAGCCGCAAAAAAGGCCCTGTGGTTCTTGCGCCTGCTTTTCAGTGTGGGGGAACTTGGAGACACTGGTTTTTAAAAGCCAAACCTCTTACATCGCGCAGCGTACCATGGCCATTTATCTGTCGCTCAATACTTGTTGGATAATATCTCGGAAAACAAGGAAGCTGTTGTTCAATTTGTGAATGCACGTAATTCAGATGAATTCACAGCCATGCATTTAGCCGCTCTAGAAGGCCATGTGCATATCTTGCGCCTGCTTGTCAGTGCTGGCGGTGATTTGGAGGCCCGCTCTTCTCTCGGCCACACACCTTTGCATCTATCTTTAGGAAACGGCCAATTGCGAGTTATTCAACATCTAATCAGTGCAGGTGCAGACATCCAGACTTGTACCTATCATAATTCATCCACCCTCTCAATAGCTGCTGAGTCTGGTCATGGTTCGATCGTGAAAAATAAACCCTTTAGACGCTTGACTAAAGGCAATGATTATGTTTATTTTATTAAACCCTTTAAAAAAACGGAGATTTTGCTGTTACAACGCTTCTCGCAATGGACACACTGATATTGTCACTATCAACTAAAGGTGCTGACGTCCCCCGTCTAAACAACATGGGAGATCTTCTCTTCCGAAACTCAGCAGCGGGGGGCCATTCCGTTGAAAGGTTATTATTGACAGCTTTAAAGAAACCCAATCAGCTGAAGCTTTGCTTTTATGCCGGACCCCTCGGCCAAGTGCTTTGTTCACGCCGGATTGAAGGTATGAGAAGGTCGTGAAACTTATCATTTCACCGGATGTGATTCACTTCCGTAAACAATGACTTAAAAACTCCCCTCCACTTGCCGGAGTTGGGGAAACTGTGTGTGGTGCTTTACTGGGCGGGGGTGTTTCTGAAACAAGGGGTTCATCAACAGTGTGACTCTGACGGGCACCTGCTGTGAGACCCCCTAGACAAGGGACACGAGGAGGTGGCTCTCTGGCTGGAGGAGATGCTGAGTGACACAGCTTCATGTGGTGGTGCGTCTACTGGTCGGGAGTGTTTCTGACAACAAGGAGTTCATCAACAGCTGTGGCTGTAACGGGCACACTGCTGTGAGACTCGCCCTAGACAAGGGACACGAGGAGGTGGTATTGGCAAATGCCTATACCAATACCAATATTTATACAAATAACAATCACGATGGCAATAAATTTACTATTGAGTTTCTCTACTCTCGAATCGAGCTTTACTTGGCATGCTGTTTTAGTTGTAACGTAGTTGGAGTATTATTTATTAGTATTATTGGTTTTCATTTTCATCCACACAACCCCGCATTACTCATTAGGCTGCTCAAGAGGGAATGGGACAGATGCTGACAGCCTGTTGGCACATAGCTATTTGCTAAACCGGGAAGAATCTGATTTCTATGAACATTTACATAAGTGTCAATAAAGTATTCACGGAAGCCCTTCAGTCGTAGATTATCAATATTTTATGTAATCCATGCCAGGATCAATCCACAAATATGTTTTTTTCTTTCACAAAATCGAATATCGTGAAACTCATTTTATTTTTTACATATTGTTAAAGAACAATATTTTGAGAAAAAAAATGCTGTAAGAGCCCATATATTTCCACTTTCGTGAAAACTGTTCAATTTTTCAATTACCTGTAGTGTCAGTCAGACGAGGGAACAGGATGGCTAAAACGCAAGTCCTATAATCCTCCTAAATTCGAAATGTTTTAGTCAGTGTCAGCTAACTTGGAACGACCTTTTCACATTTTCTCGGCGGCCATTACGCATGTGAAAAAGATGAAGAAAAAAATGAAGGCCTAATAAAAATCCTTCTTATTACTAATACACGACATAAACACGATGTCAAATAACCTCCAATGCAAAAAATTAATTATTTTAAAATGTTATTTCTCTATGCTTTAAACAATCATTTGAATTAGAACCAATAAATAAAATCATTTAACATCAACAATCGTTTTAACAGCTGGCAACATTGTTTAAATTTGAAGGACCAATGAGAGCTCGCGGCAGTACTATTGACCAATGAGAGCTCGCGGCAGTACTATTGACCAATGAGAGCTCGCGGCAGTACTATTGACCAATGAGAGCTCGCGGCATAATATTGACCAATGAGAGTCGCGGCAGTACTATTGACCAATGAGAGATCGCGGCAGTACTATTGACCAATGAGAGATCGCGGCAGTACTATTGACCAATGAGAGCTCGCGGCAATACTATTCTTGCCAAAACCATGACACAGACTGACCAGTACACATCGGTTTAGATTCATCTGTCACTGGATAGGCCTACGATCTTCTGCTCCAGGTAGGCCCTGCATCATACCAATCAAACTGTTCTTTCGACACAACTTTATTCATTTGAAGTATTTAAGGTACAGTCATCTAAAATTCTACTTTAATGTAAACAACAACGCCGACAATAATATGACATTATAATTTAGCTGTCAAAGTAATCCAGAGCTTCAAAATCAGGCATGATCACATTTTTAGTTGTTCTGCATTGATTGTGCTGAGTTGATCACGTGACCAATTTGAAGGTCATTCAAAGCCTGCAGAAACTGACTCTACTATAAATTGTTTTCTTGTCTGCAATTACTGGTGTTATGTCCATTAATATTATATCACGTGACCAATTTGAAGGTCATTTAAAGCCTGCAGAAACTGACTCTACTGTAAATTGTTTTCTTGTCTGCAATTACTGGTGTTATTTTCATTAATATTATTATAACATTAAAAATATTGTTTGTTCATTAAAAATTAAATTAAATTTGTTTATCTGAATGGCATATCCTATTGAAAATGATTTTGTCTATATTTTCATGTGTGTTTGTGAGGGTTGAACCGGTTGATTTTTCACGTACACATTAATCACATGCTTAACTGATTATTACAGTTTATGTTAGGGTTTATATGTGAATAATTAAAGGTCCAATTTTTTGTCCAATTCATCAATTCATCTATCATTTTTAACGTTTGGATACTTAAATACCTGAGTTGAATTAAAACATTACTGTTTAACAACTCAAAATATTCATTAGTTTTTTTGGATCTTTTACAAACTTTAACATCTATGATAAATGTTTAATTAATAAATTATATTATGGTGACAATATTAAATTTTTAAATTGTGTACTTAAATTCATTATAAAGCCAGCTAATCTACTGTGCAACAAAGCTCCTCTTAGCTTGCTTAATACATTATAAGAATACTTATGTGTGAGTTATTTGATATTAATGTTCTTCATAATATGTTGTTGGAATTGATTGAATACATAATAACAATACCAATAAACATTCTTATTTAATAGTTAATTTTTTATTTGTAATAAATCGTATAAGAAACGAGTCACATGTATTTTAATTAAAGGGGTATTTACCCGCGAAAACTCAAAAAATATATTTCATTCAGGCTAACTAGAAAACGCTTAAGTCCCGCCGCGTTGTTGGATGAGCGTAATTGGTGCATTGAGCTGCATGTGTTATGCGAATTTTTGTTGTTCTGTGGCAAATCATACTCAGGTGAATTTTTTTAAATTAAATTAAATTAAATTAAAAATTAAGTTACTTTTTAATTTTTTAATTAATCGTAATTGTTAAAATAATCGTAAATTGCGATTTTAAAGAAAAATCTCTACGAAAATTTGCGCAAATTTATTAAAAAATGAGATGATTTTTTCCTATTTAAGCAATTGAATTCAATTCAATTTAATTTAATTCAATTCAATTCAATTCAAGGTTAATTCATAATCTTGTCTCTAGCCTGTTGGAATGTACTTGAATTGACTGTGAAATGACACGAAATGTGATTATGCGATTAGACTTACTGTTGTTTATGCAATATAAAATTACAAAATGGATGCATAAAAAGAATTAAAATTAAAAACATTGATTACATTTATTGGTAACTGATTAGCAAATAAATTATTGGGCAGCTACAGGTTATGTGGCTGATCTTGGACAACATATCTTCTTCTTATGTTTTTAAAGCGACTTTCCTTTGAGTTTTACTGCGTCTGCAAAATAAAACAAAAATGTGAAAGAACATTGTTTTGCAAAAAACTCCATTTAAATATTGAGAGAGGGTTACAAGGCAACAATGTAGGTGATTACCTCGGTAGATGATCAAAGCCTTAATTTTAACCTTTCCCTGGTTAACATTTAGTTAACCCTTCATAGGTAGTGGCGAACAGAATCCTCCCCCCCCCTCTCAATCCTTGACGTTTGTGGTTGGCTCTGTTCAGCACTGATTTACCCCATGTCTCCAAGATAAAAGTGGCGAAAAAGCCAATCATAATTCCCAAGAATATTCAATGAAGTTTTAAAATTTATATTAAATAGCTGCAACTCTTATTATAGGTGATTTAATGTTTTTTAATATAAGCGAAATCCACCAAGAGGCGAACAAACATTGTGACTCATTGTTATCCTCATGTGTAAATCAGTTCTTTCACTGAATACGATAGTCGTTACAAAAGTAAATAAATATATAAAAAAATAAGATAAGATAATAAAATCACGATCAGTGGCGTATCTAGATCTTGTTTTTTGTGGGGGGGGGGGGGGGGGCAGAGGGCAAACATTTCCTCAAACGAGCAATGGTTAACACGGCTAGTGAAAGGGTTATGTGGATATAGTCAGTGGTGTCATCCAAAGATAATATATTGGTGTAAGTTCTTTCCTGGGTAAAGTACATGAGTGTGTGAGGCCACCAGCTTATGCGGCTCCGGGACGCAAAGCCACGGATTTTTTTAAAACATTTTAGATTGTAATTGGAGTGTTTAAACGATTTTTTTTTTACAAACTTTATAAATGACACGTGCAAAATAAAAAATTGGAAATATTGCTCAATATAAAAAACCTCATATAACAAAAAAATGTGTAACATCCATCGCCAGCCTCTGACAAGATATGGACGTAAAGTCGCCACGCCCCCCACCACATACCACTGAACACTGAACAAGAGATAAAATGTATAATTTGTAGTTCCAGTTATTTCACTCACATTTCTTAGACAACAATTTCTCCAGGGCTCCAGAAGGAGCTTCAACGGCCACGTGGAGCACAAAGGCAGCTGCGAATGAGATTATAAGAACTCCACCTCCTGCAAGAAACTGACAGAAACATGCTACATGAGCCTCACATCAGCTAGAGCACTTTTTCTGAAGCCAATGTTCCAAGTTTCTTAGTGTTGTGTGGCACAGGATTAACTTATCTGACGCGCACATTAATTGATGTGTGTAACTGTTCGTGTGTGGTATTATCTCGACAACCCCCTCAGCTTCCTGGATTCCTAAAAGGACAGTACGTATTCTCATTCATCTGCAACCGGCTCTGCCCAATAAATAATTAAACAAGGAATCGCTCAGTTGGACGCTTTGATAAGCGAGCACCTGCTATAGCTAGACCCACATTGCACATTTTTTTAAATTTTAAAATTTGCGACGTTCGCTGTCCACAGGGCCATGTTTGAAATATTATTTTTTATTGCCAAGGTATTTGGGTAAACCCGTGTGTAAACCGTAACTTTGTAAATAAAATCCACCGCCATCTAGAGGACCTTGACTCCTTGGGAACACTATTTTAACTCTTTGGTGACAAATAATACACTGCTCCCTCGAAAGTATCTAGGGCGAGATCGTCGCCCGGCAGACAAGCGCATGCGACTGCTTAGGCGACACGAACTCCAGCCCTATATACATCTACGAGAGTTGGGGGGTTTTCAGCTATCTGCACACGCCGCCCCGAAAGAGTTACAATCTTGAAACTTGGTATATGACCTGGTATGTGGTCCATGACATACCAAAAAAAAATCAACCCGATCCGACAACTCGTTCTGGGTTAAAAAAGGCTCTCAACATCGTCAAATTCCTTTCGGCTGGCTGGGTGGGTGGCTGGCTAGAGGTTCTCCGCGGAGATTAATTTAGCCTACAGAGAAAACGGTAAATCTAAGAACAATGAAACTTGGACCACACTTAGATGTACTTCAGACGCAGTGACGTTTGCTTTCAAAACTAAAATCGGTTAACAAGGACCGGAGAAAATCAAAATTTGGATGATAATCAAAACGCGTAATTTCCAAGGCGTGGTTATTTGCACAAACTTGAAATTAAACATGCTATTAACCATTATAAATATCTTGCGTCCAAAACACAAGGGGCTAAATTTGGGGATGACCATTGGTCAAAAAATGACAAAAAACATATCTGAACTTTAAGAAATGAATCATTCAAAGAAAACGCTACAACTGAGATGTTTCAAACGTGGAATACATTTTGATATCTCTCATTCTTTATCACTTTTGAATATGGAAAGCAAAATTGGGTAACGGGTACCGGAGAAAATCAAAATTATCAAAAGTAGGTAATTCCGTACTCTTATGAATAATACGCTATACTGAGAAAACGGTTCATCTTAGAACTTTGAAACTTGAGCTACACTCAGATGTACCTCATATAACCAAAACTGGGCAATTGGGACCGGGGAAAATCAAAATCAAAATCAAAATCAAAACGCGTAATTACTCAGGCGTAGTAATTTGTACAAGCTTGATCTTAACCATTATAAATCGTGTGGCTCGTTGGTCTTGTTGTTAGCGTATCTGCTTCCAATGCAGAAGGTCCAGGGTTCGATTCCCGTCAAAGTCAGAAGTTTTTTAACTTCTGATTTGGACTTGCGTCCATCAGTTCGTGTCCCTTTGGAGTTTGTAAACGGTGACTTTGGAGCCGTCCTTGCAACGAAGCACATAATAAATTCAGATGTTGTTCTGAATCGGCCTTGTTGATTCTGGCGTTGATTCGCGGGTGTTCGCACTGTCCATACCACTGATTGCTATATTTCCTATTAAAAATATCGATCTTTGGTTTGTAATCGCTCACTCGTCGATTGCGTCGGGGCCTACAGGGTAGGCTCAGTTGCTTTGATTTACTGTCCTCCACTGAAAATCAGTTATATATAACTGAGTGAGTAGACTCTAAATCCAATTTATTTATTTATTTATTTATTTATTTATCTAGTGCTTAAAACACAAGGGGTATCTTTGGGGGGGCCGTGGGCCCAAAAAATGTCAAAAAAACAACTTTAAACTTAACAAATTTAATCATTCAAAGTCCATCATTCACACCATGATAGCAACAAACAACAAAAAGATGTAATATCCAACCAATACAAAAATTTGTAAAAAAAAAAAACGGCAGCCAAGCTCTCCTTCAAAAGTCTTCGGCTGTGAATGCTGTAAGATATAGAAGTTGAGCCAAGCTTTTTATTCTTTCTCCCTATTTTCGCTTTGAAAATAAGTAAGATCATTTCGCCTGTTGACGAGCGCCAAGCCAACGATTTTTGTGGTAAAAAAGTAAAATTTTTAAACTCGAAATCAAAAAAAAAAATTCTTGGCCATGAACCAAATTCAATGGCCAAGCCATTTTTTTATGATTTCGAGTTTTAAAAATTTTACTTCTTTACCACAAAAATCGTTGGCTTGGCGCTCGTCAACAGGCGAAATGATCTTACTTATTTTCAAAGAGAAACTAGGGAGAAAGAATAAAAAGCTTGGCTCAACTTCTATATCTCACAGCATTCACAGCCGAAGACTTTTGAAGGAGAGCTTGGCAGCCGTTTTTTTTTTTTTTTTTTACAAATTTTTGTATTTGGTTGGATTTTGATTACTTCTAGGTGGCAGTACATTAGAAACTTCGCGCGTCTTTTCGTTGCCATGGCAACGTTACTTTTGTTATAATGTAATTTCCATCTACACTACTTATCGGATCAAAATAAAATTAACATATTCGTGACCGGACGGACATTCTAAATGATTTGGCCGCCTCAGATTTTGTCGCCGTTTAGTTAAAAAAAAAACTTTCGATTAACTTTAATGTAACTTTTAAACTTTTTGAACGATTTTGCCACAAAACTAATGGCATTCAATCGAGAACAAAGCTTGCGGATGGTCAAAATTTCAACTCGATCCGAGCCTCCGTTCAAACGTTATGGCGAGACATACAAAAAAAATACAAAAAACAGTGACTATTTCTTCCGGCAGAGTCAAATGGAAACGCTTGCTTCGCTCGCTTAATAAATACATTCGAATTTAGAATCTTCCCACTCTTTATCAACTAGTAACATCAATCAATAGTATTCCTAAGTGGAAACTTATTATAACCTATTATCCTTGTTTATGTAAACATGTCTTTTTGATCTGCAAATATTATTTATTTTATTATATTAATTTATGTCTAAAGCCTATTATTGAGAATGGGTTGGCCTGTAGGGTCAATTGTCTGGGCCCCCGTCCAATATTTTAAATTTAATTCTTAGTGTAGGGTCTCATTTATAATTTTATTACTCAAAGTCATAGATCAATATCATGTCGAGAACTGTCCAATACTCTTCATTTCTATTCTACTACTCTAGTTTAATTCTAATCTTTGGGCAAATTTGCACTTTGGCATTTTTTTTTTCAATACAAATCAACATGTCTGACTGATGTATTATTGTGTAAATCTTATTTTATTATCTTTTTATGCAAACATGTCTTACTGACGAGCGAGCGCTAAAACTCATTTCCATATACCCTTGTCGTAAAATCACTCGTGCAGAAGATTTGATGGGTCTAGAATTACAACAGCTATGTAATGTAATGTGCCACATGTATACCGAATGAAAATAAAACCTAATACTTTCTTACTCACTTAACACTCAGTCACATAACTGATTTCAATCGGTGGAATTAAATTTGAAACCGACCGAGTCAACCCTGTAGGCGCCGACACTATCTATGAGCGAACAATGATAAATTAGACACCGGCATAGACCCGTATTTAAGTAGGAAACACCGATCAATCAAGCTGGACACGATTCCTCCCGCGAAAAGCGCCAGTAAAACCAAGACTAATTAGGAACAACCTATGAATTTATTATCTGCACAAATATATACACACACAAAATCATCAATTCATACAAAATATTAAACAATTCGCTGACTGATTATTTAAAATGTAAAAAAAAAATATAATAGGTACACAACACCAGTCCATATCGAATAAAGTTTTCATGATATAATTTAACCGTGAAAGTACATCACACAACTGTAAAATAAACCGCTTAGTATCACCAGGGTTTCAGAAAATGTAGGAATTATTAAAGGAAAATGAAGTTATCATTATAGGCCTATAGAAGAATTGTTTGTACCTGATTGTGTTCATTATTGTATGTGGTTTTTCGTAGTGATTATGATTATTCTATAAGAGAAAAAGAGAGAAATAGAGTTTTGGTTGACAAGCTTTTGTTTAAAATGGGAAGAGAAAGATTGAGATGGTATAGACATATGAGAAGAATGGCCAATCAGAGAATACCGAGAGCGGAATTTGAAAGTGGAGATATGAGCAAAAAAGACCTGGTAGACCAAGAGAGTAGTTGGGAGGACCAAATAACAAATAATGATGGAGATGGGTGTTGGGTGTTGGGAAGAAGTGGAAACAAAACAACTATGGGTGGACATAAGTAAACGGCGTGAGCTGGTGGTAAGAGCAAGCAAGAAGAGGGCGACATCGAATGAGAAGAGGACATGCCAGGCCTGACAAGCCGGTGTTAATTAACTCTGTGTGCCCCATACAACTGGCGGCTAACAACCCTCTGACCCGACTTACGTTGGAATATATATATATATATATATATATATATAGCCAGAAGCATTAATGTAGCACGTAGCACGCTAGCAGATCCAGATAATAAGTATGTATTATAATAGCCTATGCAATAGCCTTTAATTAAAGACCAGCTAACCATCTTGATATATGGTGATAGCGGATACGGATATATATATATATATATATATATATATATATATATCTGGGCCCGCGTCCAATATTTTAAATTTAATTCTTAGTGTAGGGTCTCATTTATGATTTTATTACTTATAGTCATAGATCAATATCATGTCGAGAACTGTCCTGTGTATATATATATATATGTTTAACCTTGGCTTTATAGTAGGCGACTATGACGCTGTTATGTTAGTACTTTAGACAGAAATTAAAAAAGGGACTTCACTGGGGTTTGAACCCGGGACCTTAGCTTACCGGGCTATGCTCTTACCAACTGAGCTATGCGGCCACCAATTTAAAACTGTCTAATTTTTGGTCTGTTTTGTACATTGTTAATAACGTGTGTAGAGCAGATTGCACTGCCTATTAGACTACACACACACACAAATACACACACATAAATACACACATCTACACACGTTATTAACAATGTACAAAACAGACCAAAAATAGGACAGTTTTAAATTGGTGGCCGCATAGCTCAGTTGGTAAGAGCATAGCCCGGTAAGCTAAGGTCCCGGGTTCAAACCCCGGTGTAGTCCCTTTTTTAATTTCTGTCTAAAGTACTAATATATATACATGATAAAAACAAGGATCTTGGGTAAAACCGCGTTGAAAATAAGATGCTTCTCTCATCTTATCTAATCTTATTTTCGACGCGGTTTTACCCAAGATCCTTGTTTTTATCCTATGACGGGCCGCGAAAATCTACAACAATCCATATATATATTATGAAACAAGAAAGTGCTCTACATCCAGTTGAGATGAAGTTCATACGCAGTGTGGCAGGTGTGGACAAGATAAGAAGTAGTATGGTAAGGAAAAAAGTGGGAGTTGAGAGGCTAAATTTCAAGATGGGGAAGAATCACTTAGGACGGTATGGACACACGAGAAGAATGGAGCAGGATGGAATTCCAAGACAAGCATTTGAGCTAAAGGATTAGAAGAAAAGCAGTGGCGAATCTAGGACTTATGATTTATATAGTTTATAGATGTTGTAAAGTTTTACTTGTAAATGTACTGTTCACTAACAAATCATTATTTAAATTTTATTATGATAATGCATTTAAAAATATTGTAAATCATAATGTCAATGATTTGCCAAGAATCTGCTTTCTGGCCTAGACTCATAAGGGAGTCAATTGAAATTTCGAAAACACCTAACAATATGAATTGGAGATTTAGGTGGGTACAAACTGAGTGATTCGTGGATTCCTGCCATTAATTTAATTAATCACCTCTCAGCAGAAAAAATGCGTTCAAACCAAGAACTACCACCAGATCAACAACAGCATCAACAGCATCTTCATCCACAAGACCAACCTACACCACTACCACCACCTCAACCACCACACAACAACAACAACAACAAATAGAGCCGTCCACCGCCATCCTGGCAGTTCCAAGAAGAAGTGAACGTTTGCAACAGAGGCAAACAAACGAAAGAACAGCAGTCCCTTGAAAATGTCATCCACAGTGATGACGCTACGTCGGGAAGTAAGGAATAATGTAAATTATTCACCACCACGACGCGACGAAACATCCCGTCAATGTTATAATTTCTCTTCAATTATATCGGGTCGCGAAAGTATAACTTGTGAATAATAATAATAATTATTATTATTATTATTATTATTTATTATTATTATTATTATTATTAATTATCATTATTATTATTTCTATTATTTATAACTTAATCCGAAAATAAAACATTTAATGTTCAACTTACCATTGGCAGATCTGTAAAATGCTGAGTATTTCGTATTGTCAGGCTAAACTGTCTTATCACAGTCCACTGTATAACGTAAAACGAGTAACATAAGCGACTTAAAACTTGAGTAAGTCGAGCAGAGAAAAATGTATTTAGCGTGGTACCTAGAAGAAAACAACACGCAGATTAGAACGCTAGCAGATGTAATAAATGTTTCTTTGCATTATTAAGCTCTCAAAGATTTATACATGCTGTCGTTTGAATGCAAAACGTAACTCCCATCCCACAGCAGACTACATTCTTGGAATAATAGGGTCGATAATTGTATGACGTATAATTCCTTATCCAAATTGTACGTATAAGAGAGCCAAGCATCCTTACAAGCACATTCATTTTAACAGTGTGACCGTAGGATGACACGGGTCAACATTTTTTACAATGTTACAAATAATAATTAAATAAATTCGTATTTAACGTCTACTCACTCAGTTCCAGAACTGATTTTAAGTGAGGGACATTAAATGTAGAGCCGACTAAGCCAACCCTGCAAGCGACTGACCGGACTAGCTGACAATGCTTATGTTACGATATACGTACTTGTTAATGTTACAGCATCCTACGTAATCTTACAGTTACTAATAAATACAATGCAGTACAATATTAAACAGGGACCGAGATATTTAATTAGGAAATTCCACCCGCATACAGATCCGAAGTCAACAATGCTATTTCGGATCTAAAAGTAGTTCCTACGCGCTTGATACAAACGGACGTATGGTAACGTATGGTAACCAGGCTTTGACGCAGAACGCAGAGGTAAATTCAGGATCACTTGGATGCTCTATCTTTTGTCCTATCGGGTTGTGGTTTGCACCAAAATGATAAGTAAGAATGTGAAATAGTTGGTATCAAGGCACTTTTTTATTAAATGACCGTAAATATGACACCAAACTGGTAATTTGTGGTAATTTCCCAACTTTGTGTTAGAGACAATTATTTTAAATTTTGAAATCGGCTATGATAGAGACACGCGCTCATCCTTTGTGAACAGCCTCCCAAAAATGCAGACTTTTTTGATAAAAATAAAAGGTCAAAAAGCGGTACGTTCTACATGTGAAATAAGCTGGATTTGACGATTGAGCGATTTTAAATGGGCATTTAACATTGTAAAAAATTTGGCCCGAGCTTGGCAAACAGTCTTAACTTACTTCTTGGTCCTCGAGTGCAGGATAATATTATTAATGAGCATCCCAGCATACTCATCGGCCTCATCAGGCAGAGATAGAGCGAAGTTGATATCCTGTCGTAGACATAGTCTGGACGCTCGAAGAACTGCGCCGGGTACATAGTAGCCACTATTATGAGGAAGCCCAGTAGCCAGCCAGCACGTAATTAATAATTTTAAATAAATAATTTTTAATGAATATCAAAATTATAAGCTTTTTTTCGTTTAAAAAAACATATGCTTTTCCAACAACGCGTCTGAAAAAGCGTTTGCGAAGCTTCCTTGTACTCTACAATAGTTTTAAAAATCGGTAGAACACGTAAATATGATCCTATGTGAACGTGCGATATCTCTGTGCTCCGGACTATTGGGACTTAAATGTTCCGACAGGTTATTGGAGCTGAATTCTTATCCGTAATAATGCTACACCACAATAAATCTATGGGACTGGAACGTCGCCACAGATAAGAAAGATAATGTAACATTCGTGCATAAATTTAAGGTGAATCTATTGGCCAAATTAAAAATTTTCATAAATATAAGCTTTTCAAAACAACGGACATAGCATTTTATCAATTATGATCATCTGACATTACCAATCAATTGTTTATATTTATTTTTTGGTTGAGCAGTATGTCCAATAGTATAGAAAAATAATGACGTTTACAGTGGACATACTCCTGCTCATAACTTTTAGGTTGGAAAGCATTTTTTTTGTTTCTATTTGTTACACATTCTCTTGTCTACAAACTAAAAAACTTGTAAAAATGTCTCGTTAATATCTTAAACGGTACGTATATTCTCTTCCTCCGGTGCATACACTCACTTTGTACGGGGGGGGGGGGGGGGTAGACAATCATACCGTGCAAGATCTTAACGAGGAAAAATTCCCAACTATGTCAGTTTGTAGACAAGAGTATCTTTTTCTTCCCACTCAATGAGCAGGAATATATCCAGGTAAACGTAATTATTTTCATTATAAACGTCTATTTTGGGGCCAAGAAAAAAAAAGTTTGCGACGTCGGATGGTAAAATAAACTTTAAAAAAATAGACCGCACTGTACAAATGTCCTGCCTTGCCTTACCTTCTTTGTGGGGGGTGTGCATGCGTGTGTTTTAATATCGCATCCCCTTACTATTGCTGACACCTAGTGCATGCACTAATAATTCAGCTAAATAGATTTAATTTCATTGTTGATTTTTTAGTTGTGCAACCCGTGTCTGTTGCATATTATATTTGGAGTGGTTTCTATAAATAAGCATAATTTTAACAGTCTTGGCTGTTTTTAAATTTTATAATAATTAATTGGTTAAATAAGATGCGTTTTGATTTCTTATCGGATTAACAATAAGATCGAACAAATAACAGGATAGGGCAATTTTGCCCATGATGTTTGTTTTAAGATCCTAAACGGGAGGAAGGTTGTTAGCGGCCGCTTGCACCCGTGCTTTCTTAGCCGGTGGTGGAGCCTGAATGTGAGGATTGCAGCGCTTTCTTGCAACAGAATTTGGTGGTATGTTTCGAATGAGAGGGTTGGGTGAGTCTTTTAACGCTGCATAAAATAGAACTGATAGTGCCTCTAGGTGGGCTTCCATCATTTCTAGCCCACAGTCTGCATGAACGTCGGACATTCTAGTGCAATGGGGAACGCCAGTGATGATTCTCACTATCTTGTTTTGAAATGTTTGAAGCTTTTTGATGTGAATCTCTGCGCAAGTCGACCACACCGGGGACGCGTACGTGAGGGCTGGTCGTATGCATGATTTGAACAATTGAATTTTGGTAGCAGGATTCATTTCACCAGAGCGTTAAGTGGATACAACGAGCTTCCAGTTGCTTTGGCAATTTTAGCCTCAACATGTGGTCCGAATTTGAGATAATTGTCTAGTAAGGAACCTAGATAATTATTCCTGCTTGACCATTGAACATTTTCGTCATGGATTACGAATGAAGATGCACCTCTCGGTAAATTACCGAAAAATAGTGTGGCACTAGTTTTTGATGCATTGAGACCCATACGCCATTTTATCATACCAATCGACCATCAAATCCACCGCTTGTTGGCCAATTCGAACGCAATATTCAGCATGTTTACCCATTATTAGCGCAACAACATCGTCTGTAAAGCATCCGAGAACTACGTTGCGTGGAGGCGTCGGGAAGTCATGGGTAAATATATTAAAGAAGAATGGAGAAATACAAGAGCCTTGAGGAACCCCTGCAGCTTTAGGCCGCCTTGTGGAAGTAGCGTTTTGCCATTGAACTAAAAACGATCGTCCAGCGAGAAACTGTTTTGTGAGGTTGATGAGGTATCTTGGAAATTCAAGTTTTAGACCTTCATGCCACACACGGTCGAATGCTTTTGCATCCGCGCTAGTGTCCCAGTGCTTGGACAGAGCTAGATGATGTGTCAAACTTGTGTACTGGAATTTGCATTAACAGTGCTACCTAGCGCCAAAATGTTTGATCGATTTCATCTGCTATGAAAAACTTATAAGCTACTTATATTACAAAAACTTACAATTCAGAATGGGTATAGAAAACTGAAATAAATTATTAAAACGCTTGTTATTTTGGATCGTGTTTGTTCTTTTACATAATTCGCTACTCTTATTCTTAATAACTACTTACGAGGTTGTGGGACAAACTGAGAATCTATACTGATGCATATACGGAACAGCAAATGCAATTGCTAATCCTGAAATTGTCAGCGTCAGTAGAAGTAGCTTCCCAAACCTTGGCCACCTGTAAAACAATAAAGTAAAATTGATAAGTCAAGCACTCACGCATAAGACTAACTTAAGAGCGTTCACCACCCCTTTTTTAGGCAATTTTCTGTTTGCTAGGCTGAATGACATCACAGTTGTTAGAAATTTTGAACATATCTCAAGAAAGTAAAAATAAAGGTTTCTATAGTAACACATTCCTAAAATTTGTTTTGAAATAATTTATAAAAAATAAATTAGATTTCACGAATTTCAATTTTGTTAAAAAGTCCAAAATTGACTATATTCGTGAATTTTTTCTGGCTGATCAAGTCAAAATTTTGAAAATCTATGACTGTTGGAACGTCCATGTATGCTTTATTGACAAGTTTGCAAAATTGTATATACGTAGGATGCTTTTTGGCCGAGCAAACCGCTATTTACTAACTATCAAAAGGGTGGTGAACCCTCTTAATTTTGATGTTATGAAACTAACCGTATCGGTGGCATAGGGGTCAATCACCCAACCGGCAGTCGGGAGTCCGGGGTTCTTTACTCCGTTGGGATGAATTTTGTAATTTCTGGATTAATTTCCATAAAATCCATAATACCATAATATTATAATATAACTCTCTATGTAGGTGCACCAAACAATATTATACCATAATAAAACGTCTTAATATTATGTAGGTTCACCAAACAATCTAGGGCGACGGTCGTCGCCCGGCAGACAAGCGATGCGATGCTTAGGCGACACCGAACTCCGGCCCTATATACACCTACAAGAGTTGGGGGGTTTTCAGCTATCTGCACACGCCGCCCCGAAAGAGTTACAATCTTGAAACTCGGTATAGGGACCTGGTATGTGGTCCATGACATACCAAAAAAAAAATCAACCCGATCCGACAACTCGTTCTGTGTTAAAAAAGGCTCTCAACATCGTTAAATTCCTTAAGGCGGGCTGGTGGCTGGGGTTGGGTGGGTGGGTGGGTGGGTGGCTAAGAGTTCTCCGCGGAGAGTTCTTTAGCCTACAGAGAAAACGGTAAATCTTAGAACTATGAAACTTGGACCACACTTAGGTGTATTTCAGACGCAGTGCCTTTTGCTTTCAAAACCAAAATCGGGTAACAGGGACCGGAGCAAAATCAAAATTTGGATGATAATCAAAACGCGTAATTCCCAAGGCGTGGTAATTTGTACAAACTTGAAATTTAACATGCTATTAACCATTATAAATATCTTGCATCCAAAACACAAGGGGCTAAATTTGGGATGACCATGGGCCCAAAAATGACAAAAAACATATCTGAACTTTAAGAAATGAATCATTCAAAGAAAACGCTACAACTGAGATGTTTCAAACGTGGAATACATTTTGATATCTCTCATTCTTTATCACTTTTGAATATGGAAAGCAAAATTGGTTAACGGGTACCGGAAAAAACCCAAAATTATCAAAAGTAGGTAATTCCGTACTCTTATGAATAATACGCTATACCGAGAAAACGGTTCATCTTAGAACTTTGAAACTTGGGCCACACTCAGATGTACCTCATATAACAAAAACCGGGCAATTGGGACCGGGGAAAATCAAAATCAAAATCAAAATCAAATCAAAACGCGTAATTACTCAGGCGTAGTAATTTGTACAAGCTTGAAATTAAACATGCTCTTAACCATTATAAATATCTAGTGCTTATGCTAGTGCGTTGGTCTTGTTGTTAGCGTTTCTGCTTCCAATGCAGAAGGGCCAGGGTTCGATTCCCGCTAAAGTCAGAAGTTTTTTAACTTCTGATTTGGACTTAAGTCTATCAGTTCTTGTCTTAGGAGTTTGTAAACGGTGACTTTGGAGCCGTCCTAGCAAAATCAAAACGCGTAATTACTCAGGCGTAGTAATTTTTATACAAGGGTTTAAATTAAACATGCTCTTAACCATTATAAATATCTAGTGCTTATGCTAGTGCGTTGGTCTTGTTGTTAGCGTATCTGCTTCCAATGCAGAAGGGCCAGGGTTCGATTCCCCCTAACGTCAGAAGTTTTTTAACTTCTGATTTGGACTTAAGTCTATCAGTTCTTGTCTTAGGAGTTTGTAAACTGTGACTTTGGAGCCGTCCTAGCAACGAAGCACATAATAAATTTCAGAGTTGTTCTGAATCGGCCTTGTTGATTCTGGCGTGATCCGCGGGTGTTCGAACTGTCCATACCACTGATTGATATATTTCCTATTAAAAATATCGATCTTTGGTTGGTTATCGCTCACTCGTCGATTGCGTCGGGGCCTGCAGGGTTGGCTTGGTCGCTTTGATTTAAAGTCCCCCACTGAAAATCAGTTATATAACTGAGTGGGTAGTCTGTAAATAAAAATTTATTTATTTATTTAAGGGGTATCTTTGGGGGGACCGTGGGCCCAAAAATGTAAAAAACAACTTTGAACTCAACAAATTTAATCATTCACACCTTGATAGCGAACGAACAACAAAAAGATGTAATATCCAACCAAATACAAAAATTTGTAAAAAAAAAAAACGGCAGCCAAGCTCTCCTTCAAAAGTCTTCGGCTGTGAATGCTGTGAGATATAGAAGTTGAGCCAAGCTTTTATTCTTTCTCCCTAGTTTCGCTTTTAAAATAAGTAAGATCATTTCGCCTGTTGACGAGCGCCAAGCCAACGATTTTTGTGGTAAAAAAGTAAAATTTTTAAACTCGAAATCATAAAAAAATGGCTTGGCCATTGAATTTGGTTCATGGCCAAGAATTTTTTTTATGATTTCGAGTTTAAAAATTTTACTTTATTACCACAAAAATCGTTGGCTTGGCGCTCGTCAACAGGCGAAATGATCTTACTTATTTTAAAAGCGAAACTAGGGAGAAAGAATAAAAAGCTTGGCTCAACTTCTATATCTCACAGCATTCACAGCCGAAGACTTTTGAAGGAGAGCTTGGCTGCCATTTTTTTTTTTACAAATTTTTGTATTTGGTTGGATATAATACTACACAAAGTAGAATAGAAAACAATAGCGATCACTATGTTAAAGATTTTGTACTTACAAAATAAAACATAAATATATACGTATATATATATATATATATTTTTTTTTTAATGGTATCATTTTCGTCGAGATTCAGTTGTATTCCGATGGCTAGGTACTAGTTGGGAAAAAGTCTGATGAATCCGGTTAATAAGCGTATAACTCAAAATGTATAGTCTGCTTCTAGGTAGAACAGCCGTTTGTAAGTTTCATATTGATGTAACTGTTTTACCACTTTGGTTTAAGGATCGATCAGATGATTGAGGATAAAGGTGAGTATGTACTGGTTAGAAATTGATTTATTTTTAGACAACTATTTATTCTTACTCTTGTACACCGCCTTTAGGTCTGTTTATTTGTTCTGTCCGAGACTGGTTATGAACAGTTCGGAACTTAGCGGAAACGAGGCCTAGGACAGGAAGTTCGAGATTTAGAACGGATTAAAACATGTGTGTGTGTTGTGACCTTCAAGAGATGAACACCATCTGCAAAATGGACGGTTTGAGATGTCACCTAATTTAAATTAAAAAGTATGTTTAACTTAAAATGCGTGTTTTGTGTAAAATTTATGGCTGACGATGATTTTATTTTAAAAATAACAGTCGAGTAAATCTTCAGTACACATTTCAACCAACAAACTTTCCACATAACCTTACTTTCATCCGTTGTAATGCGAATTTCCGCCGTACATTCCACTCTGTTTTATCTACTCTTACGTTCCCGTCAGAACCGTTCGAACATGTTCAGTCTGTTCTAGAACATGTGTCTGGAGAGAAATGAACAATGAACATCACTCGAACACTTTTTTTTCCATTTTCATGTTTTAACCTGTCCAAACCGTTCCGATCAGACAAATAAACAAACCTTTTGTAACATCTCCAACTCGACACCTTCTCGCGGTTTGGCCCGTGAATAGGGGAGTTTCACTCCCTGAAACTAATGGCGAGCTCTGGGTCGTCGTCGGGGAACCCCAATCCCTTTGACTACCTCCCCGACAACGACGACAAAGACAACACGGACGGATGATGACACCGACGGAGACGACCACGACGTGGGGGAACCCCTGCCCTCCCCATACGCTTGTGGCTGGTTCTGACCAGCACAGGCCTGTCCACCCCTTGTCCCCCCGCGTCATCCCTTACGTCCCTCCCTTCGTCTCGATTAGCCAAGTTGCATAAATATGAGACGTAAAGCAATATCCAATCCAAAATCTAGTGTTCTTCTACATAGCCGTGAGGCGGCATATTCAAATAGCCTAATGACACAGTAACCGACAGTGTTGGCTCGAGCGTAAAGCGCGCGACCCTGATTCGGGAGGTCCTGGGTTCAAATCCCGTCGATACCGGCGATCTTGACTGAAGGTTTATTCCGAGGTTTTCCTTAGTCGTTAATTCGAATGTAATGGTTTAAGTCTGCTAAACAGCTTTCAGACATCCCTTAACAATTGTCTTATTCCCAACATACATAGTAAGAACCTGAAGACGGGCATTAAATGCACCCTGGATTGCTTCCCACGAATAATAAATAAATACAAAAAAATAAAAATAAAAATAACATGAAAATGTACTTAATATGTGAATAAATAAATCAATCCATCACGGAATTAGCTTGGGTCGCTACGATTTTAATTAAAATCCGAGTAGTAAACAACTGAAAAGATGTACTGTATGTAATTGTGTGGCTCGTTGGTCTTGTGGTTAGCGCGTATCTGCTTTCAAAGCAGAAGGTCCAGGGTTCGATTCCCGTTAAAGTCAGAAGTTCTTTAACTTCTGATTTGGACTTAAGTCCATCAGTTCTTGTCTTAGGAGTTTGTAAACGGTGACTTTGGAGCCGTACTAGCAACGAAGCACATAATAAATTCAGAGTTGTTCTGAATCGGCCTTGTTGATTCTGGCGTTGATCCGCGGGTGTTCGCATTTTCCATACCACTGATTGCTAAATTTCCTATTGAAAATATCGATCTTTGGTTGGTTATCGCTCACTCGTCGGTTGCGTCGGGGCCTACAGGGTTGGTTTGGTCGCTTTGATTTACTGTCCCCCACTGAAAATCAGTTATATAACTGAGTGGGTAGACTCTAAATACATTATTTATTTACCTCCAAAGTGGATACAACAACAAAGGCGACAGCCAATACAGTTGCATGTTGACAGACAGGTACCATCCTTCCACCATGCATTGCATTTCCTGCAAACAATAGGCATAATATATACAATTTTAAATAAATAAAAAATAAAAACCATCAGCGAGCGATCAATGACCAACTAGAGACCGACATATTTCAGTAGATAACATCGATACAAACGCTGGACACGACTTCCTAGCGGACATTGTTTGTACAATGCGCAACACCCTTAGAGTTAGAGGCTCCAAGGTCACTGTTCGAATCCCGCAAAGACAGAAGATTTTTAACTTTTAAGTGGACTTAGCTCCATCAGTTCTTGGCTTATTGTGTAAACAGTGACTTTGAAGCCGTCTAGCAACGAGGCACATAAATACATTTTAAAGTAGTTCTGAATTGGTCTTGTTGATTCTGGAACTGTCTGCGGGTGGAATCGTGTCCAGCTTGATTGATAGGTATTTCCTACTAAATATGCCGGTCTCTAGTTGGTCATTGCTCTCTCGTCGATGGTGTCGGCGCCTACAGGGTTGGCTTGATCTGCTTTAAATGTTATGTCCCCCACTGATAGTCATACTTTGTGACACTGAGAAGGTAGACTTTGTTTATTTTGATTTAAAAGATTTTGTCCAAACAAGAATATTTAAATCATTCAATTTCTCTTCCAAATATTCTTATAAAGAATAATTTGATTTAATTAGAAATATATTTTTTACTTTAGATTGTGACTATGTAGTGATTTCTGTTTCGTCAATAAACAGCTGTTTACTTTTGAAATACAGAACATATAAAAATAAATTAATGCTGCAAGCAACCTCTAACCCACCATGTGGCAATTTTATTTATTTAATTAACATCCATCTTGTTTAGTTATAAAATCTACATCAACTAAATAAAGCAAATCACATATTTGCAGACAATACAATTAACTCAAGGTAAACATTTGGATATTTACTGTTTAACACTGAAGTGTCCTTATAGGCACAGATATAATATGGTTTGACCCAGGAAAAAAATAGTACAAATATGAAACATATCTCATTGTGTAAAAAAAAGTATCACAAATAACGTAACCAAAGTCGGCTTAAATCGGACTAGGTGACCGACGCTATTTTTGTTTAATGGTGTCTTAATCCAAGACTTACACGGTAAAGAATTAAAAAAATATTGACTCTCCTTTCATTGATACAAAAATTGTGTTACTGTTCTTTGTTATTCCTGATAAAATTCCATTTCAAATCAGGCCCAACCTACAGTGACGACCGAAAGTAGTTGTAAATATTGACGTAAGAATCATATGCATATTTATATACGGTAAAAAATACACAAAGTGGGGACAAAATAGTCAAAGTGAAACAATTTCCATTGTGTAAACAAACAAATCATAAATAACCTAGCCAAAGTCGACAACAAATTGACTAGGGGAAAGGCGTAATTAAACGAGTGAGCGCAGCGAACAGAGTGATCTCCATTCAACTCAAACGGCTCTCGTTCTGTTAGTCTGCGTGTGTGTACGTTGAAAATCAGCCGAATCGCTGAACAGATGCTGAAATTTAAAACAGACATCCAGTACGAGTTTATTGAGAACTGCTAACAAAATCAGTAAGATCCATTGCGATTTAAACCTACAAGAAATAATAAATTGAAAAATAGGATTCCAATGTTTAGAAATTATTTTAACGACAATGGTTTAGATTTTGAAAATATATTTTTTGTTTGTTATTCGCCTGGCCGTGAAATGCCGTGCCCATGCAAGGTCTATCAAATGTTGCATGTCAAGGTACCCCCAAATTCCGCTCGTAGATTGAGTCAACCTTGCTATATTTTCACGTATTTCGTACTGGCTATGTTTATCAAAGTAGGCTCTATTGCCACAGATGATGGACTACACTGCGTTATATGCATTTCAAAACATGTTTAATAATTTTTGAAATACAATCCAGAAATTACAAAATCTTTCCCGACCAGGGGATTGAACCCACGTCTTCCACATTTCGACTATAAGAGCGCCTTAGCCAACTAGACCAGGGAAACGCCAAAGTCGTTGTTAGACGAGTGAGCGAGTCATGTGTTGAGTACCCGGGAACATTTGCATTTAAGTTTGATAATTATATTCGTATAAATAATAGGGTATTTAAGTTTAGGCCATAGTTAGACCATAATGCTCCACTGTAGCCTATGATAGGCTAGGGAGGCCTAAGGTAAGGGGAAGAAAAGAAATGTTACCGGGTACTCAACACATGGCTCACTCACTCGTCTAACAACGACTTTGGCGTTTCCCTAGTTTAAACAAAATTGCGTATTAATTCTACACTTTTACAGCTTTTTTTAATATTGACCCTGACTTCATAGACACAAAAATGTTGTTACTCGCCTTTATTATTTCAGATATTTCTTTTAAAATAAGAGCAGATACAACCGAATTGAAAGCGAGTAGTTAGTAGTAGTAAATATTGACGTAAGAATAAGTTAACAAGGAAAGTTCCGTGTTTTCGTATAATTTTGCTAACATTGTTTGAAGCATATAAAATTCATGTAAACTAAAATTAAATGAACTTCTTGCACAAATAAGTAAGAATTGTTACTTTTCCTGAATATGCGGTAAAACACGTAAATTTTCATTCATTTCGCTTTGGTTTACTATCCCCCATTGAAAATCAGTTATATGTCTGGGTGGGTAGACTCTAAACACGAATTTATTTATTTGTTTATTTATTTTATTGATTGTTACGTCAATCTAGGGCGACGGTCGTCGCCCGGCAGACAAGCGCATGCGACTGCTTAGGCGACACGAACTCCAGCCCTATATACATCTACGAGAGTTGGGGGGTTTTCAGCTATCTGCACACGCCGCCCCGAAAGAGTAACAATCTTGAAACTCGGTATATGACCTGGTATGTGGTCCATGACATACCAAAAAAAAAATCAACCCGATCCGACAACTCGTTCTGTGTTAAAAAAGGCTCTCAACATCGTCAAATTCCTTTCGGCTGGCTAGTGACTGGGTGGGTGGGTGGCTGGGTGGCTATGAGTTCTCCGCGGAGATTAATTTAGCCTACAGAGAAAACGGACTAAATCTTAGAACTATGAAACTTGGACCACACATAGATGTACTTCAGGCGCAGTGACGTTTGCTTTCAAAACCAAAATCAAGTAACTGGGGACAGGAGAAAATCAAAATTTGGATGATAATCAAAACGCGTAATTTCCAAGCCGTGGTATTTTGTACAAACTTGAAATTTAACATGCTATTAACCATTATAAATATCTTGCGTCCAAAACACAAGGGGCTAACTTTGGGGATGACCATGGGCCCAAAAATGACAAAAAACAATCTGAACTTTAAGAAATGAATCATTCAAAGAAAACGCTACAACTGAGATGTTTCAAACGTGGAATACATTTTGATATCTCTCATTCTTTATCACTTTTGAATATGGAAAGCAAAATTGGGTAACGGGTACCGGAGAAAATCAAAATTATCAAAAGTAGGTAATTCCGTACTCTTATGATTATGAATAATACGCTATACTGAGAAAACGGTTCATCTTAGAACTTTGAAACTTGGGCCACACTCAGATGTACCTCATATAGCCAAAACCGGGCAATGGGACCGGGGAAAATCAAAATCAAAATCAAGACGCGTAATTACTCAGGCGTAGTAATTTGTACAAGCTTGAAATTAAACATGCTCTTAACCATTATAAATCGTGTGGCTCGAAGGTCTTGTTGTTAGCGTATCTGCTTCCAATGCAGAAGGTCTAGGGTTCGATTCCCGCCAAAGTCAGAAGCTTTTTAACTTTTGATTTAGACTTAACTCCATCAGTTCGTGTCTTAGGAGTTTGTAAACGGTGACTTTTTAGCCGTCCTTGCAACGATGCACATAATAAATTCAGAGTTGTTCTGAATCGGCCTTGTTGATTCTGGCGTTGATTCGCGGGTGTTCGCACTGTCCATACCACTGATTGCTATATTTCCTATTAAAAATATCGATCTTTGGTTGGTTATCGCTCACTCGTCGATTGCGTCGGGGCCTACAGGGTAGGCTCAGTCGCTTTGATTTACTGTCCCCTTCTGAAAATCAGTTATATAACTGTATGGGTGGACTCTAAATCTAATTTATTTATTTATTTATCTAGTGCTTAAAACACTGCTTATCTTTGGGGGGGCCGTGGGCCCAAAAATGTCAAAAAACAACTTTGAACTTAACAAATTTAATCATTCAAAGTCCATCATTCACACCATGATAGCAAACGAACAACAAAAAGATGTAATATCCAACCAAATACAAAAATTTGTAAAAAAAAAACGTGAGCCAAGCTCTCCTTCAAAAGTCTTCGGCTGTGAATGCTGTGAGATATAGAAGTTGAGTTAAGCTTTTTATTCTTTCTCCCTAGTTTCACTTTGAAAATAAGTAAGATCGTTTCGCCTGTTGACGAGCGCCAAGCCAACGATTTTTGTGGAAAAAAAGTAAAATTTTTAAACTCGAAATCATAAAAAAATTCTTGGCCATGAACCAAATTCAATGGCCAAGCCATTTTTTTATGATTTCGAGTTTAAAAATTTTACTTTTTTACCACAAAAATCGTTGGCTTGGCGCTCGTCAACAGGCAAAATGATCTTAGTTATTTTCAAAGCGAAACTAGGGAGAAAGAATAAAAAGCTTGGCTCACTTCTATATCTCACAGCATTCACAGCCGAAGACTTTTGAAGGAGAGCTTGGCTGCCGTTTTTTTTTTTACAAATTTTTGTATTTTTGTTGGATATTAACTACTCCTACCTGTCGTATCTTCCGGTTGTATTTTTTTAATAAAAAATAACATGAGAAAGAAAAAAATTGTTTGTATCTGTGAAGGGAGGGTCACTATTTAAAAGTGAGCTGTAAAAGTGTAGCATTGAGACGCCATTTGTAAAAATAACTTCTTTACCCTCGTCCGATTTTGTCGACTTTGACTATATGTTATTTGTGATTTTTTTTTATACAATGCATCTTTTTTCATCTTTGTACTATTTTTTCCCTTCTTTGTACATTTTTCACCGTATGTAAATACAAAAAAAGTATCTTGATTTATTTAATTTAAAATCAATTTTTTTTATCCAAAACCAAAATTATTATGTTCTTATACACATTGTTTTTGTTATATTTATATTTCAAACTTTAACTAACTAGTCTCTATAGTATGTTATTGAGTCTGCAGTTATGAAGTTATTTTGATTTAGTTGTCCTTCATAAATCAGTTTTTTTAATTGAATAGGATAAGGGATAGAAGTTAAAATAAATAAATAAAATTTGAAACGAAATAAAGGTTAGACTGAAGCTAAATGATCGAAAGTTTTCGCGGAAATATAAGAAATTAGGCTTTCGCTCACCTTCAGAGACTGTACAATGGGGAAGTAGTTGTGGATATAAAGCAAAGGGTAGATCCCTTCCTTCTGACAACCCTCGCTCATTGGAACAAGGTTTGGCTTCCACAGAGGACCGTCACCCATGTAGACAGCCAGTGTGGCCGTCAGTAAAACAACCGCGGCGTAGCAGGGTGTAACTCTGGAATAGATAAACATTTCTGAAACAACTCATCTTGGGGTCCGATAACTTCAATAATAATTTTTACCACATATCTAAATTATAATACTAGGAAAACGCCAAGGACATTGTTATATGAGAGACCGACCCATGAACTGAATACCCGGTAACATTCTCTTTCCCCTTCGTACCTAGAGTTGGATACAGCGTGGATATTTTCTCCCTAGCCTATCATAGGCTACAGTGGCGCATTAATGCTTTACAGTGGGAACGCGCCCATTTACCAACTCAAAATACTATAATTGGATGAGCGTAGCGATTGTATAGCGAGCGAAGCGAAGATTCCATTTCACTACACTGGAGAAAAAAATCCGGAATGTTTTTTGTTTTTTTTTGTATTTTTGTGTGTTCGTTAACACGATTCCGGCTAAACCGATACTCCAATTTCAATGAAATTTTCTGGAGACCTTTGAAATATCTGAACTTAGAACTGCACGGGGCGAAAAATTGATCGAAAAATTATTTCTCATAAAAATTGCAATTTTACGATTTTTTTTTTTATTTTCTGTGTTTTTTTCTGTTTGTATTTTTGTGTGTTCGTTAACACGATTCCGGCTAAACCAATACTACAATTGTGATGAAATTTTTTGGAGGCCTTCAAAATCTCTGGACTTAAACTGCCACCTTTTTGGACGCGATCGAAAACTTATTTCTCATGAAAATCGCAATTTTACGATTTTTTGCGTTTTTTTTTGTTGTTTTTGTTTGTATTTTTGTGTGTTTGTTAACACGATTCCGGCTAAACCGATACTCCAATTGCGATGAAATTTTATGGAGGCCTTTGAAATCTCTGAACTTAAACCTGCCACGTTTTTGGGTACTAGGAAAACGCTTAAGTCCCGCCGCGTTGTTGGATGAGCGTAATTGGTGCATTGAGCTGCCATGTGTTATGCGAATTTTCTGTTGTTCTGTGGCAAAATCATGACTTAGTTGAATTTTTTTTAAATTAAATTAAATTGAAATTAAAAATTAACTTAATTTTTTTACTTTTTTTTTACTTCCTCGTAATTGTTCACAAAATCGTAAAATTGCGATTTTCATAAAAAATAATTTCTCGATTGCGCTCAAATTTTACACTAATATATTAATTCATAAAATAAAGGTTCTGCGAAAAAATGATTACGATCGGATAAAGCATGTAGGTGTTATAAGTCAAAGAGTTGTTTATAAAAAGAAAAAATCCTGTAAAATTTCGATTTTTATGATAAATATTTTTTCAATTGCGCTCAAATTTCACAAAAATATCTAAATTCATAAAATAAAGGTTCTGTGCAAAAATCATTAAAATCGGATAAAGCATGTAGGTGTTATAAGTCGAAGAAAGTTTTTAAAAATTGAAAAAAATCGTAAAATTGCGATTTTCATGAGAAAAAATTTTCCGATTGCGCTCAAAAACGTGGCAGTTCTAAGTTCAGAGATTTCGAAGGCCTCCATAAAATTTCATCGCAATCGGATTATCGGTTTAGCCGGAATCGTGTGGACAAAAAAACAAAAAAAAAAAAAAAGAAAAAAAAACATTCCGGATTTTTTTGCTCTAATGTAGTGAAATGGAATCTTCGCTACGCTCGCTACACTCATCCAACAATCGAAGAAATATTTCTCATGAATATCGTACTTTTACGATTTTTTAAAAAAATTTAGTGCGATATTTTCGTGACATTTGGGCCGATTCTGACCAGACGGGTGGGGCTACAACGTTCATATTTTACATGAACATTAAAGTTATGGTGATGTATTGCTTTTTGAAAGAAAAATTTAAAAAAGTTTGCTAGAATCCATGAAATAAAGGTTTTAATATGAGTTTTTTTAGGTTTATAGTAACAATTAACAAGTAACAATAGAAACTTGACAACAATCACCTACAATGTCTTTAAAAAGCACTTGCAAAGGTAAAGTGGTCGTACGTTATTTAAAATCTGACCAAAACGCTCATCCATCTACGCGGCGGGACTTAAGCGTTTTCCTAGTTTAAACCTTATAAATCATCCAACTTTTGTGCAAATGTTTTCGCGTACTCAACACATGACTCGCTCACTCGTCTTACAACGACTCTGGCGTTTTCCTGGTCTAGTTGGCTAAAGAGGCATCTTTATACCCGGAATGTAAAATTATAGAACATGTTTTCAAATGTATACACAATATTATAATTTTCAATATAGGGAATGTTCTATTGCACCCAACACGTGACTCATTCACTCGTCTAACAACGAGTTTTGCTTTTAACTTCTCGCTGGAAGTCGTGATATAATCCAACCTTGCACGTTCAGACAGGTCCGCGCTAGACCGACTGGCGTAGGTACAGGACGGCAGGCAAGATGTTGACCGAAACAAATAACTTCCAAAAGATACTTATTGGCAACCTGTGTCTCACAATGTAAATAGCATGGCTTAATAGTAATATAACCTAAAGCAGTTACTGATATGATAGCTTATTTTCAGATAAACGACAACGTAGGTATGTAAATTAGTAGTAAGAAGGAACATATAATTTGCCAACATACAAGAGCAGCCATTGAACCTTGGTAACACTGCAGCTGTGAGTCACTAATAGCCGAGACTCTTGTCTGTTACTGCTGCGTTAGCTATATCGCCATGCACGTGGACGCGGGCGACACCAAAACATATCACATCGCCAACGTCAAAGTATTAAAGCTATCAAGATTACACAATATGTTTTAGGAAGGTCCATTCATGCACCTCATTTTAGTTCCATATGTTCTGCATCCATCTTCAATGCTCCTTAAATCAAATCCAATTTAGTAAAGCTCTGTAAAACTTGATTTTTTGGAGTAATATATTTTTTGTTAGTTGGTGGGGCAAGATTTTTTAAATTTTATTTTCAGTTGTCAACATTCACAGTGGTATCAGTGGGGAGAATAAGGTGAAATAAATGGAAAAGAAGGTATCACTGTCGACCCAGAGCAAATAGAACATCTCAAAATAAACTTTTAGTTTATGAAATAAAGTTATTTTTTTAAATTTTTTGTACGTTGGATTACTGCACATTTACCTGTCCATGTTAACAGCTCTATATCTATTGTATCTAGACGTTAGTGTGATTTGTTTTTCCAAATTGGACTAGTTGTTTGGCCCCTGCCTAGGCCCCTGCGCGTCGAAAACACCAGCCAGACCAATATTCAGAAGACAGACAGAAAGACACACACACACATTAACACAACAGAGTCCCGCAAGACTTGCCATAAGACTTCGTTTGCTGCGCTCACTCGTCCAATCAAGACTCCAAAATATGTTTTAGAAAGGTCCATTCATTCAACTTATTTCTACTCCATATGTTCTGCATCCATCTTTTATGCTCCTCCAAATCAAATCCAATTAAGTAAAGCTCTGCAAAACTCGATCTTTTGCAGTAATTTGTGTTTTGAAGTTGGAGGGGCAAGAAAAAATTAAGAAAATTTTGTCAGTTGTAAACATTCATAGAGGTAACATTGAGGAGGAAATTTGTTTTTTTCAAAGCAAAATTGAAGTTTTAAAAAATTAATTAAATTTTTGACACTTAAATTATTTGTAGATTGGATTGTTGCCAGATTTTTCCGTCCATGTTAACAGCTTTCATGTCACACTTCACATGTGACATTTCATGTCTCTCTCCTGGCGTCGAACCAAGTAACGGAAGTTAGTTACAAAGGGTTTGTCGAAGGGCTAATTGAGCGAACTCAATTTCTTGTATTTATAAGATTGAAGAAATCTTTGGGAAAAACTTATCAATCAACATTGATGGTTATGTGTATCGAAGTTACTGTAGTGTCTAGAGACAACAACAACCACTACCGTTCCGGACGTGGACCTGTACAAGGCGGTGAGTTTAGCTGAGAAGACTTCCTGTAGCTGTGATGATCATGTCTGTAACTGTCACGACATAAAGCGTGCGAAATAAAGTGTATCTGATGAGTCTACCAGTTATTCAGTGGTTTGTTTAATCTGTGGTAATACCTAATATGTGTAGAAATATGAGAACATAACAGTTACGACCACGCGAATCATAGTCTCGCGCACAGTCTTGAGCTCATTAGGTAAATTGTTTTGTTGTTCATTAAATAATATACAGTCTTACAGTTGTTTTTTCTGATCGTGTTCTACATTGAATTGGTAGAAACTTGGAGAAAGTGAATATTTTCTTTGTGTGAACTTTTTTTCCATTCGAAAATTCGCATAATCGTCAAATTCAGCTAATTACACACCATACTGGATCCCATTCTCCTCTACATTGTGAGTCAAAGCTTGGTTTGCTCGAAATCATCCGACAGTCTATAGCTTCATATTGAGTAATTCGAATTTCTAGTCAGTTAAAAATAAAACATAATCTACACGTAATAATAATTCACACAACCCTGATTACGCCTCACCTACCTGATAAGTCGGTGTGTGTAATAGTGCACTAGGTCCAGTGGTTTGTTGCTGGCTCGGTCCTTGAGATAGTTGTACGCTATGAGAAGTCCGCTGAGTAGCAAGAAACAGTCGACGGAAACTCCAGTTATGCTAAAGGTTATTCGCCAGTCGTAGGTTACCTGTAACGTAGAGAGGATGAGTCAAGTAATATACATCACGAATCATGATATTTTTGCTTGGGAATGATTGTGTAGACAGTCACTTTGGAGAGCCGTCGTAGCAACGAGGCACATAAAAAATCATAAGGTTGTCTTATTAGCTTTGTTGATTCTGGTGCTGTTTGCGGGTGGAATCGTGTCCAGTTGTTTGATTGGTGTTTCTCACTTAAATATTATGCCTGTCATTTGGTCATTGTTCGCTCGTGCCTACAGGGTTGGCTACACGGAACTCAACAATATAATTAAGAAGTGGAACATCAAACAAATTATTTGCAATTATTTTGTATAAGAAAAGCTGGTCGGAAACATAACGCTGATTCTCGAGTGACATGAGACCAATGGATGGATTATTGTATATTTACATCTGTATTCATCAGTTTCGCGCATCGACACATGTGCCTGTTACACTGCACTGCTGCTGATACACCTTAAGTTTTCGATTCAGGTCCTGCCCCCAACAAACCTTAGTTGTAGTTATTGCCGGGTACCTGCTTCGTGTAATAAATGGTATGGCCACGACCAGCTATTTTTGGGTCAGTGATGGAATCTTATCGTCAATACGTCTTTAAAAATTACTCGTCTTCTGCTACAGTGTTGTTTGATGGGTAAAGCCTGACTTTTTCTACTAAAAGTGCCGAGCAGAAACGACGGGAATCCCGAAGATCATCAAATAACATTGCGCTCGACAGCAACACCATTGTTTCCATTACCCAGGCAGACTTCCTCAGCAACCCACACAACAAGACTCATCTCATTCTCATTCCGTTATTGACACAAAGTTTACGAGATGTTGGTGAGAATTATAACCGTTGGCAATAATCAACAGTCGACTGTGAGAAACGTGAGGGATGTTCAGAGTTTAAGCACTTTACTTGACGACGATATTTATAATCACCTAGCTTAATGAGGGATGGGGTAAAATGCATGAATTTTCCTGTCTACCTATGAAAGTTATACACTTGGTCATTTGATCTTATTGCAAGGATAAACACCTACAGTTGAGCAACATTTTGTTACTATGAAAATCCGTTTTTTTCACAAAACACGAGTGAAATATTTTGTTAATTTTCAATATCTCAGCTTCCGATAACAAAATTCAATTCCCGATTTTGTGGCGAGATGCCTGGCATTGGTGCAAAATTGGTTATCAAACTTTATCCATTGGGGAGCCGGCATACGATTGACGCCTAGCCAACCAGCCAGTCAGCTGAAGGGGAAAGTATTTTTGAACAATCTTGACGTTTAATAACTTCTAGACGCATCGCCAGATCGGGATGAAACTTGAAAGGGTCATCTAAACGCAGAATACCACTGATTAAAGCAAGATGCAGGTCGCGTCGGCCACATCGTGTTTATTGCCTGAAGAGGCGTGCGGTATAAGGTACGCAGTAGAAGCGTACTCCGTGTCTTGGCCCGGTGCGCTGCCTCGCAATTTGATAGTTGTTGGTTGGCCTACGCACGGATGAATAATACAGATAGGTATGCCTACATTTTATTATGTGCATACCTTCACCTACACCGATACAAAATACAACAATTAAATAAATGCAGTGTGTAATTATTAAAGAAAGAAAAGTTTTAGTACATAACTTAATAATAGAGGTACGTGTATATATAACTTATTTTTTTGGAAAACTTCAAAACCTTGTGTATGAACTTTTTACAAATATTTTATTTGAAATTTGGTCATCAAGGTTGAATCAATATCAACGAATGAAAATGTGAATAATCAAATTGTAGATACTACGGAAAATAAAATAAAATAGGACTGGAAAACATTTGTTTTAATTTAAAAAAGCACTTTTTAGCAGCTCTTCACAAACCGCTTTTTTCACGTACCCCTAATAATTGATAATGGTGATGTGCTTACCTCGGAAATATTCGCCAGGTTATTACTAGGCACAAACGTGATGACGGCGTAGAAGTGTGTGTAGTAGACGAGGAGAGCGTTGAGGACACGGAGGAAGTCCAGGAAGTCTAGTTGGTCGTCTGAAGGGGGCCTCGTCTTCAACAGACCTCGCGTTGCTGCGCGGAGAGAGAAGGCTTCTAGCAGAGTAGCAGCATCACCTGTGCAGGGAGCACTAGGGTGAGTCTATGTACACCGCCTACTAGCGTGCCACAACTAGCCTGCTAGCGTGCTAACAACTAGCCTTCTGACAGGTCGTGTGCATTTTCTTAAAGGGGCTAAAATCCCAAAAATTATTTTTTACCACGTGATCTATAGCACAATCCTACACCTAAATGATCGTTTAAAAAATTATATCTTGTAACTGTGACTTAACACGAATTTTTAATTTTTTTGATCCAGAATTTTGCAAAAATTGGTGTTTTGGGAAATTTCTTAAATCGGCTTTAACCTGCTTCTTTTTTGGTCCACATAGATACTAGACCATAGTACCAATCTAAAATGCCCCTTTATAACATCGTGTCTTGAAACTGTGCCCAAATATACCCTCAAACACGCAAAAATATGCATTCCAAAATCACACCCCATCTTGGTAATCTGCATATTTTGACCGAACAACTTGCCCAAATTACAAAACAAAATATAGAGAATTTACAGGAAAGGCTGTAGAGTACGTCAATAATGGCTAATATTTTTTTGGATCAAAATCCTCCAAGGTCACGGGGCATAAAGATCGTCCCCACGTTATTTCTTATGGGAGATTTTTTCCGATGGGACCTAGCTCGAAAAATGTCATGTTTGACAATTTTTTGGGAGGTCATGGTGGCCCCAATATTTTTTCTGTTAATTGCTAAATTCATTACTAGTTAGCCTGAATGAAATATATTTTTTGAGTTTAGCGGTTAAATACCCCTTTAAATTGCCTACAACTACCATCTCGAATAAGTGAGGTTATCAAGAAAAAATGTGTTGCAATCTAAATTTGCTTGCCCATCTGTTATTCCTACTAATAATAAATAATAATCGTATTGCGAATGATAAAGAAACAAGAAATAGTATTGCATAGCTATCTTTTTCGATACAATCCTCTTTAGAAATTATCTTATGGGTTCATACCACACTCACTCGCTTTATAATTTCTTATAATGTGTTGTAAGCTTAATATAATATAAACATTTGGTTATCTAATCTCAGTTTGTATTACTTAAACATTATATTATAACTTGTGGGTTCATGATCAAAATAATTACTAACCTGACTTTTTAAAAACAGTTTCACAGAAAGTACCAGCAACGATAAGAGTTATCAAGGAGAAGCCCACCAATCTGTAAAACAGAAGCATAATAAACATTCATCACGAATCACAACGATAACTGCAATGAGGGTACAGTCGATGTAGGCCTATAAGCAATTTATTGGGAAATTTACAGCTTGTGTGTACACAAGTGGCTCGGTAGGGCTGGTCAGGGTGGCCGGAAGACTCCGCCACTTTCTACTAACATAAGAATCACGCTCACTGATGCTTCTCCCTAAGCAGGCCCATCTCTCATCCCTCATCTGTGACTCGTATCACAAGATTTCACTCCACTCCGGACATCGCACTGAAGCATATCACACTTTTAAATACAAATACGAACACAAAAATACAATGAAAAAGACTTACAGGTTGCCGCGGCTGCAGTCGGTAGAGCACGGGTTTTGTAGGTCTGGGTTCAATAGACCTAACTAGCTGTTAAAAAGTTTATACAAGTGGAGTGAGTGATCAAGCAGGAATAATAGCCTATAAATGAGAGATTAAATACTAAGTTGACAGTTTAATTGTGTCACAAAATTCAAACAAACCACAAGGGAATCAAATGTCACTTTTAGTGATCTGTGAAGTTAGGCCTACAAATTATGCAATGGAATACAGGTTACAAGTTATACAATGAAATACAGGATACAGGTTACAAGTTATACCATAAAATACAGGTTACAAGTTATACAATGAAATACAGTTTACAAGTTACTAATATTAGGTCCTTTAGGCCTATAAAAATGGCATGAAAGCCTCGCTTTAGCTCAGTTCAAAATGTTCTTATCAGGCATGAAAGCCTTCGTTTTACTTCAAAAGTTCAGTTGAGAGTGTTCAATAGACCTTAGGCCTTCGTTAGTGCATTAAAAGTTCAATTAAAACGTTGTTACGTACCAGTTCTCTGCCCTTAGGCTTACGTGCTTTGTCTACGAAGTTGGTTTGGAGTAGGGTTAGGCCTGTCCTAGGCCAAATCCACGTGTAGAAGTTCCAAAATTGGTTCAAACTTCCAGGTGAGAGCCACGCCCGTGAGTCCAAGTCCTTGCCTCAATCGAAAGAGTTCCTTAGAATGTAGTTGTACCGTATGTGTTAAATTAAAGAATTGTCGGCCGCTTGGTTCCTCCTCTAGGCGACGTCCATCGTCTCGTTCTTCACGTCTGTACTCGTTTCTGGTTCTGGAGCATAGATACTAGTATAATGTTTTGGAGCTTCTGTGTCTTCTGCTCCGATTGTTCTAGTAGCTTCTGTTACGTCAGAGTGACAGTCAGGTTTATTTTTACACTTTCGATGAGTCTATGATGAGGGGTGATGGTAGAATTTCTCAAGAATCCATTAAAAAGTGTGTCAAGTCCCAATACGTCATCTGAATTTGGAATAAGTATCCTGCATTACGCAATTAATTAAGTCGCACCACTAAAAAAAAAAAAAAGTCGTACCAATAAAAGGAAGAATTATTATATACGCAGACGACACAGCAATAGTTTTCAGAGGTAGAAACTGGAATGAAACGATAAACACGGCAACAAATGACTTGAGGACAATATATAAATGGTTACAACAAAATTTACTTACCCTAAACTTAGCTAAAACAGTATTTATCCCCTTCACTACCAGCCAAGCATCCACCCAATTCCATGGAAATATAAAAATTCATGAGCAACAATGCACAGCACCACTAAACAACTGCAACTGCTACGAAATCACAAAAGTGGACCATGCTCAATATCTAGGTATCACTCTTGACAGCCAACTTAATTGGAAAGCACACATAAACGCAACTCTAACAAAATTAAGATATTGTCTATTAAAGTTCTATAGGCTAAAAAACATACTAAATGCCAAAACACTCGAAATGGTTTATTTCGCTCTGATTTACTCGAGATTGCAGTATGGAATCGTAGGATGGGGTGGGATCAGAAACTCACATTTAGAGCCCTTAAACATAATCCAAAAACACATTATAAAAGTAATAAGCAACAAGCCCTACTGGTACCCCTCTGAACAACTTTTTCATGACTCGAAACTATTTGACATCAGACAAATATATATTTTAAAGCTTATAAACATAAACACACCGGCACTTTTATCTACCACTAAAATTCGCCCAACCCAACCCCACGCAACTAGGCCTACTACAAGAGGAATCTCAAATTTAAACTTAATCATTCCAAGGCAAGAAAAAAGCATTGGACAAAGACATGGTCAATTCATATGGCCAAAACTTTTTAATACAATCCCAATTGAAATAAGGAGCCAGATACAAAAAAACAAAATTAAATTCAAAAGGCAAATAAAAAAATGGATTATGGAAAAAGACAGAGAATTCTCGTCGAACCTTGTGAATAATGTACTTCTTACTGGTACTCACTTACGCATCTAGTTGTTCTTCTCATATTCATGTGTATACCTTACCTAGCTATACTAGGCCCTAAACGCCTATTTACAATTTGTAGTTAACTTAGATTTTAATGTTGGATTCCTTTCCAATATAACGTATCACCAACACTATATCAAATACATCTATTGATTGTATGTATACAACTGAAATGAATTACAGGTGATTTTGACTTGTATGTAAATTTTCATTAGGAACTAGGCTAGTATCTAGAGTATCGTACAAAATATTCCAATTGTAAACTTATTATTGACTACTAATTGACACAATTGATACTATGTCCATTACAATTCTAATTAGCTTAGATCTTAATCTTAGTTTTTAGATTTTTAGATTTCTTTACAACTTTAGGTACTACCAATTTTCTGCAATGAGAATGTCTACTAAATACTCAATGTCATCTCCTATTGATTGTACGTACACAACTGGAATGTATTATTTATGATTATGACTTGTATGTAACTTTAAAACTTTATATCTAGAGCTAACATCTAGATTACGAAATATCTAACTTGTAACGTTATCGATTAGTTTCCTGTATTGTTAAATAGCTATAATGACTATAAGCCGCCATCTTAAATGTTTCAAAGAACTTCACAATAGAATACACCCACACACAGGGCTTCGGCTCTAGGTGGGTCTTCTTCTTGCACCTATAAAACCGGCTATATTTACTTGTGTTATGTATACTGTATACTGAAGAAGAAGAATAAAGTCTTATCTTATCTTATCTTATCTTATCTTTATAAATTTATGGATAGTATGATACTGGTCGCCATGTTGGAATGAAGTCTGTGATTGGCTAATTATTTCCGGGAGATTTGAAAATGAGTCGTGACCAACTCATATATAAGTTGGCAGCACTGGTGTGATTGCGGTTAGCGCCATCTGTCCGTCCTTGATGTTACCACCATGGTTAGCACTGTTTGTGATTGAGGTTTGTTGCCGCTAGATCGCAGCTCCAGTATAGTTCGATTAATATGACTCCGGGCCGACTTGGCTAACCTTTTCCCTCTCTGTCTAAGGTGGCGCGCGCACCATGCTAACCCGTCTCAGTATGCGCGCGCATCACATAATGTCTGCCGCTCAGTTCAAAGAAATAGTTAACCTTATTGACTGAGGAAATAAAATAAAAAAAACTTCAAAACCTTAACGTTTCTATTTAAAATATAAATTACTTTTACCCGGAAAGTAGTTCTATTAACTATTATTTAAAAATAAACAAAAAATACCTTCTAAATCTTTAACATTTCTATTAAAAAAAAAAAACATTGTTGGGGGTTTGAACCAGCGCAGAGCGAACCCTACCTTAGCAATCCCATCTGCTACCACCCTGCTACGGCGCACTGTGTACGTTGTCCGCCTATAAACGTATATAGTGGCATCGCAAGCGAGCCGTGAGCGCGCGGTGGTGGGGGAAGGTTAGCAAAGTCGGCCTTTAGATTCAACCTAGTTCGATATTTTTCGTCGATAATGTAATATTCTGTTCATTTAGTATTTGAAGATGCTCGTATTTCACTGTTGTTTGATTCGGAATACGCATGCATATCACGTAAATGTTCGCCGCATTATTTTAACACTAAAAGAATGCACTGTTGTTGTTGTTGTTGTTGTTGTTGTTGTTGTTGTTGTTGTTGTTGTTGTTGTTGTTGTTGTTGTTGTTGTTGTTGTTGTATTATTGTTGTTGTTGTTGTTGTTTTAATATTGATTGATTGACTGAACATTGAAGAGTTTATTAAATGCTTTCTTATAAATTTGTTATTTTATAATTATTTAAGTGTAGGCCTAAAAATTGGTTATGTGACAGCACAGTTCAGACGCTTATCCAAGAGCGCTACTTGATTGTATCTTTCTGTGGTTTACTCAGACAGTGCATCCATAGATGTCTCACTTGCAACAAGTTCTGTGCAAAACCTCTGCAACCCAAAATGGCTGACCTCCCAGCAGCTCGTGTACAGCCCTCACGTGCCTTCATACACAGGCACTGATTATGCCGGCCCACTTTCAGTGAAATCCAGCAACCAAAGAAATGCTCCAAGTACGAGGGTTATTAATGCCCATTTGTAATGCATGGCTTCGAAAGGCGTATACCTGGAAATGGATTCTGAACTATCTACAGAAGCTTTTTTGGCTGCTCTCAATAGATTCGTTTTGCGCCGAGACCTGCCATCACATAATATCTACTCTGATTGTTGATGCAACTATGTGGGTGTTGCTCGTCACATTTGCAAAGTTGAAGATTTCCTCGCCAAATCTTAAACCTCGATCTCTGACTCTTTAGCAAGACAAGAAATAACATGGCATTTTAATCCACCCTATTCGCCTAACTTTGGTGGCCTGTGGGAAGCAGGAGTAAAATCAGCTAAATCTCTTCTACGTCGCCTCATCCTTGACTTTCCTAACACGCATGAGGAATACGCTACTCTACTCTCTCTCATTGAGGATGTTCTGAATAGCCGCCCTCTAGGTGCTACACCTCAAGACCCTGCCCGACTATCTGAGCCCAGGTCATTTTCTGACCGTTGCGCCGCAACTTGCTCCGCCCGAACACATCGAGCCGGACATCACCTTACATCTGTCACGCTGGCACTGGGTGAGACAACTACACCAGGCATTCTGAACCCGTTACTCCCGCGAATATCTCCACACTCAGATGCAGCGCGGACAATGGACCAAGAACAACCCGAACCTCCAAGTCGGAGACGTGGTCTTCTTGCTTGGCCTCAAGCACCCCTCTCTCCTGGCCGATAGGACGCAAAACACCTCTGCATCTTGGTCGCGATGGCATTGTTTGCATCGCCTCTATAAGTACCTCGTCAGGCTTGTATACCAGACCCGTTAACAAGCTCATCATACTCCCTGTCAATAATTGCATAGAAGCTCTCTTGTAAAGTTATTTTACGTTTTGTTCTCATAGCAATTCTGCTTGAGTAACCCTATCATTCCCTTCTTATTCACAATCCTCACCTAGATGTCGTGACAACCTACTATCACAGCAATTGCTGACAGGACTATTTGTCAGCTCGAGACACTGCTACCTGCAGTCCAAGTGCACTCACTTTGCCACGCTACAAACAATAAGTGAGCCCTCTCTCGACGTGTGTTTTCTAAACGCTCTCACCCCTCTCTTGGGGACAAACTAACGTGTGTTTTTATTAATATTATCACAACAAACTACCTTCGCAAGTTTAAGTGTAAGTTCTAACTAGTGCACCACTGCTCTACTGTCCACTGAGTGTTACTGCCCACTGCCCGCCACGTCGCAACGTTTGCCATTCCAGTCCGGTCAACCAGGTATGTGATATTAGCTCTGCTCACGGCATTTTTCTCGGGTTCTATCAAACCTGTATTTCCCTCGATTTTCCGCTAAAAATACAGTCCACTACCCACTTTCTCTCGCTCCACTACCCAACGCAGTTTTGGGACTTTCTTGTCCAACAATAAGTTGCAATCTCGCCTACGCACCAACAACATTGATAGGCATACAACATATTACCGACATACAACATTACATTTGTTTATTTAATAAGGTTTTGAGAAATGAAAACCAAATGCCTACAAATGAGGTTTGAAATCAATCTTAATGTGTTACAGTTCCTTTTCTTAAAATTAAGATCATTTTTTACTTCGAGGGGTATTGAGTTCCATAGTATGACTGCACGGTAGTAGGAACCATTTTGATTCATTGAAGTTTTAGCACGGGGACGATTGAAAATTTAACCTGTGTTCTGTCGCTTGACATGTCTAGCAGTAGTATTAATTGAAATTCTGTTGTACGGGTTGAGTCCACATCATCCCCGAGTCACAGTCCAGCTTCCGTACAGCTCGCTGCACAACAGACCCCTCATCAAGCTGGTGACCGAGGTTTAAGGGGCGTTTAAAGATGGCCAGTGTGTGCTAGCTGTTTTTCTGGACATATATTACGCCTTTGACAAAGTTGGCATGATGGGTTCTGTTACAAGCTTCTGCAACTGACTGAAAGTCCCCTTTTATAATGTTGAGCTTTACCCGAGCTTTTCTCACGGGACATCTCGCTTGTGTGCGTGTTCAAGACCAAGTATCCCGCTCGTTTACCTCTCTTGCTGGTGTGCCTCAAGGTTCCTGCCTCTATCCCATTCACTATGTGATCTACTGCCACGATTCCGTCTCCCTTGTCCCGACATCTTGCCCTAGGGGCGCACAGCGAGAGAAGTCTTCTGCCGTCTACAGCGCCAATGACAATCTCACAAACCTGGGTTGCGCTGGTGGCGTGTAATGCCAAATGACTCAAAGAAACAGCTTATCCATTTTCACCACCGACACTAAACTCAAACGATGTCTCCACGACCAATCCGTCAGTCCATCTCACTCTGGGGCATTACAGTGTACTCCAGTCGGTCTGCCAAGTAATTTGGAGTAATTTTTACAGACATTCTCAACTGGGGTGCTCATTGCCGTGACGCCATCAACCGTGCGCGGTCGCGACTTAACTTACTCGTGATGCTTCGTGGGTGAATTTCTGAATGCAGCTTCCGTACTCTACGGCACACTTATAAAACATTCATCCGCTCCCTCTTTGTGTATGCGGCCCCGGCGCTGGCACCCGTCTTTGGAGAATGTCTCCAGCAATACTTCTCTCTAGAGTGAAGGATTCTTCTCCGCATTACTCGGCTTCCTCCGATGACGCGGAATAAAGACGTGTATACCCAAACCGGCGTCAGTGGTATCAGCTCTCGACTCGACACCCTCGCAGGGGCTTACGTGCAACGTCTTCACGCAGGCGGAAGAAATGAGCTTCACGACCTCGTTTTGCGTCCACCTTCAGGCCTCTACCCCGCTTCAAGTACCCTTTTCCGCCTTTTGCCTAGCTCGTCGACTCTCTTGTTGTCTTTTGTTGTAATGTTAATCTGAACTTGTTACTCTGTAAGCAATGTGTCGGGCTATAGAGGGCCTCACGTGCCCTGAAATTATCGTTCCTGCCCTTTGAGCAGGTAAAATTCATTAAAATATTGTGTATTTTGCGATCAGAGCACATTTTCAAAAGAGTAACACACAGAAAAAAATCAACAACATCCAAAAATATCAAATAAAAAAATCCAGCATAATTATATAAAAATTAGCTGTAGCCGAGTATTTAATCAAATACGAACATAACGACAATATTAAAGGACCTTTCAGTAGTTAAAAAACCCATCCGACCGCGATTTGAACTCGGACCTCTCACATTCCAGGTTGGCACCTTTGCCAATAAGTCTGTTTAACTAGTAACCATTTGACTTCGGAATATTACAACTGCAAAATATAGATCCGTAATAATGGAATAGTACTGCAACGAATATCTGTTGCCTTAAAAATGACCACCAAACATTATTTCTTACTGTCAATTTATTTATGTCATATCTAGCGCAGGTATAAGCGAGGGTTTATTTCACATTTTGGTTATTCGGAAAAACATTCCCGTTGGTAGAATTGTGGGAGACCGTGTTCATATCTTAACCAAATTGAGAAACTTAAAATGAGTTCGTACCAGGTTTGGGGCAACGCTAATAATAAACTCACATTGCTAACCAGTCTGTCACTGTAAGGTGAACCTCGTCCGCTCTACTGCTGCAGGAAGATTCTCCCACGGATACTGAGACGTCTTTGAGAACACTGCGCATCTCACTGCGCAGGTGACGCTCTAGGTCCAGATGTGAGCAGGTAGAAGGAATGCATACGGCTACAGTGGCTCCGAGCTCTCGTATGATAGCGTGTCCGTCGTTCTGCAACAAGTATGTTGACCGTGCTGAACAGTAACAACGAAACGTGTATGTCAATCAATCCTATAGCCTGGTTTACACAAAGCCAGTTGGGTGTAAATGTCAAGTAAGATTTTTGATTTTGTTAGAAAGTACAAAATTTACAATATTTGGGATGTTTTAGGCTGATTGAGACACAATTTTAAAAATTTACGACTGTAGGGCTGTTCATGTATGCTTTAACTTCATAAAGTTGTATATTTCGGACAGTGTAGCCTCCACAACAAGAGAAAAAAATTTTGAGCATACATTTTTGTAGTTGGTTGTATGACAGGTTATTTTCTTTGCAGGTGCTGTTCACGTAATGCTAGTTGGTGAGGCAAGTCATGTCAGATTGTCATCGACTTAGATTTCAGATTCAGATTTAGCACGCTTTATTTAACTTCATAATACAAAATAGATTACGTAGAAAACATTGATTTTACATAAGACAGACCACTGTTGCGACAGTAGCCTGCAGTAACCGTTTAAACAAGCCAAGTTCATGTGCAAGTCAAGTCAGATGAGAGTGGGAATTGTGAAGGGGTGCTTATACTGTTGTTTAGCAATCAGTAACTGCCAGAATTCCAGGGGGATGGGGGGCTACTTCGTAATTCGGTTGAAATTCTTCTTGAACACTGTTGAATTGATAGTAAGGCTCGCACACGCGACACTGTCCTCATCCAATAAGTAACTTAATTACCACGTAAAGTTCAACCACGAAACATTGCACTATTATTAATTACTACAAAACTGAACCTGCTCACAGCGGAGGACTAGACGTCCGCCCTAGACCGTTAACTAGCTACAAGTGCCAGTTGTTACATTTATTTGTGTTTTGTAACCAAATATCTTTTAAACTTTGCCGGTATGTATTCCACTGCCAGCTTGATGTATATCCTTTGTCTGTAGTAACTTCCCTTTCCAGTTTTGACCTGTCTCTTCCTGTTTGTCTTGCATAATTACATCGTGATCTTTTATCAATAAATCACAATCAATCCATCCAATGTGTCGTTCTTTACTCTGCCTAACAGGTTATGGGCCCTAGGTGTGGCTCGTGGTCTTTGTGTGGCTCGTGGTCTTGTGGTTAGCCTATCTGCTTCCAATGCAGAAGGTCCAGGGTTCGATTCCCGCCAAAGTTTTTTTCTTCTGATTTGGGACTTAAGTCCATTATTTCTTGTTTTAAGAGATTGTAAACGGTTACTCTGGAGCCGTCCTAGCAACGAAGCACATAATAAATTCAGAGTTGGTCTGAATCGGCCTTGTTGATTCTGGCATTGATCCGCGGGTGTTCGCACTGTCCATACCACTGATTGCTATATTTCCCATTAAAAAATATCGATCTTTGGTTGGTTATTGCTCACTCGTCAATTGCGTCGGGGCCTACAGGGTTGGCTTGGTCGGTTTGATTAAGTGTCCCCCACTGAAAGTCAGTTATATAACTGAGTGGGTAGACTCTAAATACAATTTATTTATTTATTTAGTCATAGAAACCAACGTAAGATTTTATGTTCTACTATCGTTATATTATCTTCGTGAAATGTAATGGTTTGATTGTGAAATCATAAGTGAGGTAAGGGTTCATAGGGAAATTCTTATGTAAAAATGTTTGTTCCAGCAGTTTCATCGTATGTACCGACCATCTAGAAACTGGAGGGTCAAACAAATAAATCGACATGGAAATTCGCAATGAAAAACCTAATGCTGGAGGGCCTATGGAATCTCGTGGATGACAGTGAACCTATAACGGAAAAGAACCATGATAGGGACGCACGGGCATTAGCCAAAATATGCCTGACTGTCCAATCAACTTGTTATGTGCATGTCCAAACTGCGAACTCGTCCAAGATTTCCTGGTACAGCCTACAATCTGCTTACGAAGGGTCAATTGTGAGCCACGTTTTTGACCTGACTAGGCGGTTATTAACATTCGTCAGTCCCAATTTTCTCAATGGAGGAATTTGTGAACAGTGAACTAACAATTAAACGAAAATTAATTGATAGTCCTATGGGCGAGACCATCGAGGACAAAAAGAAGACTCCAACTTCCGAAGAAGTCAAGATTACTCTTCTCGAAGAAAGTGCCCGCAGAATACTGAAGGTGACAATGATCATGATGAAAATTCGACTGCATTGATGTCTCATGGTGGTACTACCAAGAAAGAACCTTGGAGGAAAAATGCGAATAATATGTCTAATTCTACAGGTACTGTTAATAAAGAAATATGTTACACATGAACCGAGGAAGGACATCAACGTCATGATTGCCCTTAAGGCAGGACACCACCACAACTCTTTACTTCTATGTTCATGAACGAAAACTCTTGAAAATTTGTATGATTGTTAATTATAATTCAAACTTGTTTTAACTATTATTTTGCGGTGCTATAAATTGTCATTGTTCAAACAACAACAAGTGGGACTATTCATCGATTGTCTTCAATAATGATACAAAATATTCAAATGTTAACTCATTTTAAAGAGAAGACATAAAAGCTCCGATTTCACAGATTTTTTAACGGTGCATGAGAATAAATTTTTGAATTGACAAAACAATAAAAACTCAGAAATAAAGAAGAAAATTGTTTTAAAACAATCGAATTTCAAGCTAAAAATCTATTATCAAGAAAATATCCCTAAATTGGAGAAAACAATCTGTGAAATCAAAGTTATATGTCTCCTCTTAAAAAAAGGTTTAAACCGGAATATTTTATGTCATCATTATTGAAGAAAATTGATGAAAAGTCCCAATAATTGGTATTTGAACTTATAGCACCGCAAAACAACAGAAAAAGAAAGAAAACATGTTTTATTAGTTTTGAAAGATAATTAACAATCGTACAAAATTCTAAGAGTTTTCGTTCATAAACATAGAAGTTAAGAATATGGTGGAAAAGTTGAAAGTTATGGTGGTGTCCTGCCTAAAAGAAGGCAAAGTTAGCCATTAATTCTTAGACTAATGATAATAGTAGTCAATGAAATAAAAATAATTCAGGTATAGATGTACCAAGCCCACTGTGGCCCGCGCCATTACGTGCGCGTGCCTCCGGGCCAAGTTCATTCTCTGTTTTAGGGGAATTTCTTAGATACGGCCTACCTCAGGGACTGAGACCTTAGCGTGGTTTGTAGGTTTGTGTGGTTCGTTGATTCTGAGAGCTATGTCAGCAGAAGCGTATGCTTCTGGTAGGGCCAGCCTAGCCCACCAGGTCAAAGGGGAAAAGCCAGACGAACGTCAGTCCACCCCGCTGCCATGCGGGAGTGGAGGGATCCTCAAGGGCTAAGGGACCACCCTAACAGAAATGGGCAGCTATCCTGCGTGCTGTAAGGGGCAGCCCCCCATCAGGTTGGACGTAGGGTTAACTACTCCACTCTCGAAAAAAAACGGTAACGACACCAGCAACACTACAAATCATAAGCCGGACAGATCAAAGGAAACGAATCAAGCGAGAAAATGGACACGAGTTTTGGATGGGGACGTGGAAGTGCTGAGTCTGTATAGGGCAGGAGCCCTTGCAAGCCTGGTGGGAGAGCTGGACAAATAGAAGGTGAAAATCGCAGCTCTTCAGGAGATATAATGGAAAGGGACGGACGTGGTTAGGCAGAAACTGTACACCATCTTCTACAGTGGTCACACTAGAAACACATTTGGCACGGGATTCGCAGTAGCGAGACCGTACGACAGCGCAGTCATTGGTTTCAAAGCAATGAACGAGAGACTTTGTACTATACGACTGAGAGGAAAGTTCTTTAACACAACCTTCATCAATGCGCATGCCCCTACAGAAGATGCCGACGATGAAGCAAAGGAGCGCTTTTATGAGGAGTTGGAGAGAGCGTACGATGGTGCACCGAAACACGATATTAGGATAGTCCTTGGGGACATGAACGCAAAGGTCGGCAGTTAGGAGATCTTCAGACCGACCATAGGGGCTGAGAGTCTGTATGCAGAATCCAATGACAATGGGGTGCGGTTGGTGCAGTTTACCATAAGCAAGGGAATGACGGTCAGTAGCACCAAATTTCCACACAAGAACGTTCACAAGGCCACATGGCGTTCCCCAGATGGATTGACCTAGAATCAGATTGATCATATACTCATCCACAGTAGGCATGGATCCGATGTTATGGATGTGCGGAGTTACCGAGGCGCGGAATGTGGACTCGGATCACTTTCTAGTGCGAGCGAGATGCCGACAGCGGATAGCTGTGTCAAGGATGGAAAGAGGCGTCAAGCGCCATAAGTACAACGGCCAGAAGTTGGTGGGTGACGAAGAGTGCGCAAAGGAAGTACGAAAGGAGTTTGCAGACCTCCTAGAGGACCAGCTTATGTTAGAGAAGGCAAAGGTGAAGGGAGCGACTGACATAGAACTTAGAAAACATAGAAAACTTAAAACCGCAATTACCGAGACAGCGATGGAAGTAGTGGGATTCCAGCAAGTGGATAAGCGAGATCCTTGGTTTAACGATGAATGCAAAGCCGCCATTGAAAATAGAAACGAGGCTAGAAAGAGAATGCTGCAGAGAGATACAAGAGCCAACCGCAGTGAGTTCTCAAGACTGGGAGCGATAGCCAAGGAAGCATGTAGAAGAGAGAAGAGGAAGTGGGAGAAAGGGAAAGTGGAGAAGATAGAGGAGATGGCGAGAAGGAAGGAGACCAGGAAAATGTACTAAAAAATTAGGAATGAAAAAAATGGGTTTCAGGCCAGGACAAATATGTGCAATGATAAGGAGGGAAATCTAATAGCTGAGGGAAAGAGGGTGGTGGAAAGATGGGCGGAGCATTTTGAAGAACTGCTGAATGGCGCCGGTGCAAGCGGTGACGCAACTGAGAATGAGCCGGAGAGGGCACAGGTTGGTCCAGATGTTGCTGACCCATCGCTTCAAGAGACAGAGGAGGCGATCAGTAGCATGAAGAACCACAAGGCGCCGGGGGAGGACATGATCACGGTGGAAATACTAAAGTACGGAGGGGATGAAGTCAGGCGGGAAATGCATGACTTCATTACACGGGTTTGGCAAAAGGAAAGGATGCCAAGTGAGTGGGGAGTAGCCCTGATATGCCCTATACACAAGAAGGGATCAAAGCTGGAGTGTGCCAACTACCAGGGCATCACTGCTCAACATGGGATACAAGATCCTAACAAAGATAGTTGCCAGACGCTTAGAAGCGTACGCAGAGCATGCTCTAGGCGACTATCAATGCGGGTTCCGAAGCAACAGATCCACCACCGATCAGATTTTCACCATTCGCACTATTCTGGAAAAGTGTTACGAGCATAATATCACTGTGCACCAGTTGTTCATAGACTATAAGCAGGCGTATGATAGCGTGGATCGAGATTACCTGTACAAGACCCTGGATGTTCTTGGAGTACCAACGAAGCTGGTGAAGCTAGTGCGCATGACTCTAGCGAATTCTACATGCAAGGTGAAGGTGCAGAATAACACATCGAGGGAGTTTCGAGTGAAACAGAGGCCTGCGGCAAGGAGATTCACTCTCATGTCTACTGTTCAACCTGACGCTGGAGAGAGTGGTCAGGAACATTGATGTTAACAGAGGCGGGACACTGCTGAACCGGACCATCCATTACCTAGCATACGCGGATGATGTGGATCTTCTGAGCAGGAATGCAAGATTGCTGAAATAAAGCTTTATCCAGCTGGAGGAGGCGTCAGATCAGGCAGGATTGGTGATAAATGAAGAAAAAAACAAGTACATGGTTATGGAGCAAAATGCCACCAACAATCCTAGAGAACCACTATCGGTTAGTCAACGAGAGTTTGAGCGAGTGAGTATCTTTAAGTTCCTTGGATCCCTTGTCACGGAGAACAAGACGCACCTAGAAATCCTAGCAAGAATCAGCGCCGGAAACAGATGCTACTTCAGCATGCAACACCTGCTGAAGTCTCGCTTATTGTCGAGAAAAGCAAAGAAGACTTTATACAGAGTTGTCATCAGGCCGGTGGTTACTTACGGGAGTGAAACATGGGTGCTGACCAAGAGAGACGAGGATGCTCTGAACACCTGGAAGCGCAAGATCCTTCGCAGGATTTACGGGCCTGTCCAAGACAATGGAGACTGGAGGATTTGCATCAATGCCGAGCTCTACGAACTGTACAAAGATCCCGCAATCTCTATTGAAGTGAGGAGAAGTTGACTACGTTGGGCCGGCCACTTGGAGCGCATGCCAGAGGGACGGGGAGTCAGGAAGGCGTTCCGACAGAAGGGCGGAGACTTCCCGGGCGACCACGCAAGAGGTGGCTGGACGACGTAGAAGACGATATCCGCAGACTCGGCGTTCGGGGATGGAGGAGACGTGCCCTGGATCCGGGACCCGTGGCGAGGAGTAGTGGAGGAGGCCAAGGCCCTTCAAGGGCCGTAGCCCCATGGATAGATTGAGATCTTAGATACGGGCGCCGTATGGCTCAGTTTTTGTCGGCAGCCGAGAGGAATACATCGCCCTAATAAGCTTGCTTAAGACGGGAGCGATATGACCTAGCCCTCCTCGCACCTTCAGTTTTCTCCGCCGATCGCTCGTGGTACGCGCGTATGCGCTCATCGCCTGCATTCAAGACAACTTGGACTCGTCCGTTTTGGCCAGGGCTTTTGTGGTGTTGGTAGATCTATAGTGGTAGCAATAACAGTGGTACTTAATAGAAATAAGCCTACAACCTTTCTAACAGTTGCTTTTCTGATCTCTGTGTCAAAGGAATCTTGGGTTATCGATTCGGGAGCGACATGTCACATGTTTCCAAATAAAGAATGGATAACTGATTTTTCCTATCACAATCAGGATATTACTGTTGCTGATAACAGTAACATTTCTTCAAATGGTGTTGGCAACATACTTACGAACTTTAAGTGTTCTGAGGAAACAGTTCCTAAAAATGTTATGCGTGTACCTTCCTTAGCAACAAACCTTTTAACTGTTTCAAAAATAACTGAAAAGATGTTGTGGCATTTGATAATCATGGGTGTAAAGTGTATGATGTATGATGGATGATATCGTTAGATGTGTTGTTTGTAGGCTGAAACGATAGAGGATGGGGGGGGGGGTATGATGAATTGAAGTGCTGGCAACTAAAGCCTTTTCCGGTCAGTTGTGCATCAAATTTCATTTTGGAATTCATAGTAGTTGATATCACTGGTTTACGCTGGGTCGTGAGTTCGAAAATGGCCGCGTGTGGAGGTGATGGTAGTTGTTTGTTACGTGTTGTTAGTGTCCCTTTTTTTGTGTTTTTTTATTTTCTAAACACTTGTGTGTGCCTGTTTAAAAATTATTTAAAATTGCTCTGTTTTGGGTTTTCTGGTGTTTTTTGCAATAAAAAAGGATGTAAAACATTGCTGAGTTTTACTTTTGCCAACATTTGCATACTTACTGATAAATCTGCGAGACGTCCACTTAGGTTCTTTAATTGGTAAAAATTTTCCATCCTCGTTTCAAAATTTAGCTTAGAGAAAAACCCGCTACCGAGAGAGACCGTACAGTGTCGTCCGCTGAAGACTCCCTGATGGTGAGGGACGTTCTCCACTGAGAGGCACTCGTCGTAGTTACCTAGGTGAACGAGGTTCCCTAGCAAGATGCCATCGGGTAGCTTGGAGGAGGCGTCCAGCACTGCAAACAGGAGGAGCTTGTCAGTGACAGGTATTACCGGTGTAGCGGTAAATGCGGGTATTGCAGTAAGCTGGTTTATGCCCGCATACAGCGCCCGAGGTTCTCCCCACATTACTTGAAGGGAAGTAAATGTGGAAGCATTATCAAAATATCAGCACATTGAACGAATATTTATTACCATAAAGTTGTGTACGCGTGGCTTCAAGCTTGAACGGTCTTTTTTTATAAGTAATAAGTACAATATATGAATTGCACAAGAATAAATTATATTTTCTTTATATTTAAGTTAAAAATTTTATATATATTTTTATTTTTTTATTTTATTTATTTATTTATTTATTTATTTCACTCCACTGATATATGCATTGCATATATATGGGACAAACACAAATTACAAATAAATACAAAAAATACAAGTACAATTAATACAGATTATGGTTATAACAATATACTACAAAATATCAATAACAATGCAAATGCATTTTGTTATTATACATAATAAATAAGATAATATTACATGAATACATTTTACAATTTTTTAAATCATAGCCAAAGTGAAGAGAGAAAAAAAAGTGGTGTGAGAGAAGTGTGAAAATAATAAGTTAAATTGTCCAATGGTCATCTAGGAATTCTCTAAATGAGTAATAAGCTTTATTTATAAGGAATTCTTTCAATTTGTGCTTAAAGAGTGTTAGTGAGTTGGAATATTTAATTGAAGCTGGTAATTTATTAAATATTGTACTACAAACGTGAGTCGGGCTTTTGTCAAAGAAAGTGTGGCTTGATTTTGGTATGAATATGTTAGTATTATATCTAGTAAAATGGGAATGGTGGGTATTATTTAATGGAAAATGGTCGGGATTGGAATATACAAAAGTTGCTGCAGAGATAATTAGCATACATGTTAGTGTGAGGATACGTAAATTTGTGAAATGTGCTTTGCATGATTGCCTTCTGGATATTCCAGCAATTATCCTAACAGCACGTTTTTGAATAATAAAAATACGTTTAGCGTGAGGTGATGTACCCCAAAAAATGATGCCATAGGAAAGAAGAGAATGGATAAACGCATGATATACCATCGAAAGTATGGGAGGGTTAACAATTAATTTCAGTTTGCGGAGCATGAAACATCCACTCAGGAGGCGAGGAACAATTGATTGAATATGGGGGCCCCAGTCTAACGAATCACTTATGGTCAGCCCAAGGACTTTGGTGGTTACTACTCTTGGTATACTGTGGCCCTCTAAACGGATTAATGGACTCGAGAGCACTTGCCGAGTACCAGTGCGGAAATTCAGGAAAAATGTTTTACTAGTTTGAATAGCAAGTCGATTATTTGTACTGTAAGATAACATTTGGGAAACTTGACAATTAGCAGCTTTGGTCAATTGCAAGGTAGTCTCCTTGGATGACGTAAGTAAAGAATTGATGTCATCAGCATAAAGTGTGAGTAACGCTTTAACACAAATAGGAATAGTATTGTTGATGTGTAGAAATTGACGTAGATCATTAATGTATACTATAAAGAAAAGAGGTCCTAAAACTGAACCTTGTGGGACGCCGTTTTGTACATTTTGAGGATTAGATAGAACTGGTACGCTAGAGGTTGCTCCCTTGATTTTGACAACTTGTGTGCGGTCCGATAAAAATGAGTCGATCCAACCTAGGGCAGGTCCATTAATACCTAAAGATGTTAATTTTGCAAGAAGAATTTTATGATCAATAGTGTCAAATGCTTTGCTAAGGTCAACGAAAAGGCCAATGGCAGAGTCACCCTTATCTAGTGCCAAGTAGAGGGAGGATAAAAATGAGAAAATAGCAGTAGTCGTGGATCTCTTAGAACGAAAGCCATGTTGACAGTTATCAAGAATATCAAATTCAGTGAAATACGAGGTAATGCGGGATTGCATGATGAGTTCAAAGATTTTCAAAAATGATGAAAGTAATGAGATGGGTCGGTAATTGTTTGGAATATGAATGTCTCCTTTTTTGTGTATAGGGATAACAATCGACTTTTTTAAGACAGATGGGAATGTTCCTTGTTCTAAAGACATATTTATGATGTGGCAGAGGGGTTCGCTAATTAATTTGGCAGTCTTGACAATAATGGCACTTGGAATGTCATCAAACCCACATGAGTATTTAGGACTTATACCTTTTATAGTGTGTTCCACTTCAATTGGAGTTGTAGGTGAAACAAAAATTGAGAGATTTGTCTGGCATGATGAAATTGGGGAAGAACTTGGTGGCGGTAGATAACTTGACTCTTTAAAAAACGTATTGAACTCATCTGCTATTTGTTTAGGATTTGTTATTATTTTACCATTAATTGACAAAGTTATGTCTGTAGATGGTTTGAGAGAACTGGTTTCTGCTTTAATGATGCTCCAAGTAGTCTTAGACTTATTCTTTGAGTTTGAAATGATTTGGCTATGAAAGAGGCGTTTAGTAGCTTTTATTTTTCGTGGGTGAATCTTTTTTTTCACATTGTAAGCAGTTTTGAGTTCAGGAATGTTTGGGTTTCGTTTACAGGCAGAGTGAATATGGTGCAGATCTGCCGATGACAAACGGACCTCAGGCGTTACCCATTTTTAGATTTGGGTTTGTTGTTAATTCTGTACTTAGTGAGAGGGAAGGCAACATTAAACAGTGCTACGTAACGCGAGTGGAAAGCACCAAAACAGTCATCAACAGTTGTCATTTAATCAAGATATGTCATCCTTCATAATGTAATTAATCCAAATACATTTCCGCGTGTAATTTTACTATATGTGATACAAGTATTGAATTTAATTTTTGTATATTTTGAGTATGTTATTATGTTTTTTTTTTAAAGAATGTAAATAGAGAAATTGGTGTGTGAAAATTTACAAATTCAATTTTAAATTGTTTCTTCTTTGTAAATTCTTTCAGGACGTTATATTTTATTTTGTGCTAGGCTTCATTTTCCGTTGATCATGTGTCATACGACAACCTATGTCCGCCCCCCCCCCCCCCTAACCACGCCACCGATACGTGACAACGCATCGTGACCTGTAACCTACTAATAGACAAAAAGACAAATTAAAATCATCAATATGGATGCAGCAAATAAATGCAATCTCAAATGCGCATCGTATGTGTTCTTCTTGCTTCCATGTAGCGCCTATTCGGCACAACCTCTGTTTGAACAAGTCTTGTCGACCAAATAGCTCGAAGGGGAATGATTTACCTTCCTATTCGGCACCAAATCGACATGTAGATCGCAGCACTGCGGCGCGCTACTTTACAACATGGCTGCGTAATTGTGATTCCGGGCTGGAGCGTATATGGCGCTAACGTGTGTTAGTCGCGCCGGTTATGACAATTCGGGGATTATTTCCGATCTGTTCACTAACATTTACCTTTCTCGCACACGTTTTAAATAAGATGTATTTTTCATCTACGGTTTGCATTGTTACGCTCTTATACAACCACAAGTAGGAATTTGCGTAGGTAGGCCAACTATAGCCAAAATTGAACCTTCCTATTCCTATATTTCTGAAGGGGATAGGGATGAAATGTAAAATATTATATAATAATATCATCATCATAGTTGGGTATATTATTATGTTTGAGCGTAAGAATATCCAGAAAATAATTCATAAGCAGATCATTTATTATTTAATTACTACTATAAGTAAAGTTGCCCGCCGAAATTGGTATTGGTCCAAGGAAAATTTTTACCAATTTGAATTTAGAATGTTAAGTTTTTTAGTAAAACGAGTCTGTTTGTTGTATCAACAAATATTTTGCAACAAATTGATATAACACTGAACAGCTGAAGTGCAAGGTGCAATATTTAAAGTTTTCCCGCGATAATGTAATAACAATAAAGAGTACAACTTGTATTATTTTCATCATATTCCTGAAAATGTCAATAAATTAGGCCTACATCTATGCTATAATCTGGATGTTGTCAAATTTTTAATCATCGACAAAGTGTGCTTTATTCAGAACATGACGAAACTTTTAAAAATACTTGGCTGCAGAAATTGGTATTTATTATGAAAAATGTTAATTGAAACAATTTTCCGAATTAATTACTATACATAGGCCTACCTTTTTTGTTGTTGATAAAAAACGCACTATACAGTGTAGTAATTTTGAGGAGCCCATCACATACGAAACAAATTGAATGTAGGCCTATGTGCTATGTAGGCCTATGTGCTATGTAGGCCTGTATGTGTAATAATTGTGAACGGTGTGCTAGCCTATATTGGGCATAAGCATGAATTAAAACTAGGAAAACGCTTAAGTCCCCCGCGTTGTTGGATGAGCGTAATTGGTGCATTGAGCTGCCATGTGTTATGAGGATTTTCTGTGTTGTTCTGTGACAAAATTATTACAAAGTCGAAAAAGTTTTTTTAAATTCAATTAAATGTAAATAAAAAAATTGGCTTTATTTTTTAATTTTTTTTATGCATCGTGATTTTAAAAAAGGAAAAAATCGTAAAATTGCGATTTTCATTAGAAATAATTATTCGATTGCGCTAAAATTTTACAAGAATATATTAATTCATAAAATTAAGGTTCTGTAAAAAAATTCATTACAATAGAATAAAGCATGTAGGTGTTATAAGTCAAAGACTTGTTTAAAAAAAGAAAAAAAACATGTAAAATTTCGATTTTCATGAGAAATAAATTTTCGATTGCGCTAAAATTTTTCACACGAATATCTTAATTCATAAAATAAAGGTTTTGTAAAAAAATCATTAAAATCAAATTTAAAAGCATGTAGGTGTTATAAGTCGAAGAAATATTTTAAAAATTAAAAAAATTCGTAAAATGGCGATTTTCATGAGAAATAATTTTCCGATTGGCGCTCAAAAACGTGGCAGTTCTAAGTTCAGAGATTTCGAAGGTCTCCAAAAATTTCATCGCAATCGGTGTATCGGTTTAGCCGGAATCGTGTTAACAAACAGACAAAAAACAGGAAAGAAAGAAAAGAAAGAAAGAACAGACAAAAAAACAAACATTCCGGATTTTTTCTCCAAAGTAGTGAAATGGAATCTTCGCTTCGCTCGCTACGCTCGCTACGCTCGTCCAATTATTGTCTGAAATTGTTAAAACGCGATTTAATATGAGTGCGGTGACGGGAAAAAACAGTAAGTATATTTATTAAAAAATGAACATAAATCAATAATAAATCTATCAAAACAAACGGGAAAACTCAGTGGGTGACACCACACTGTTATCTGACTATATTTTTCGGACTTTATCCCTGGACTTAAATGTAAGCTAGAGGCCATACCGAAATTTAAATTGAGATCAAGGATAATTTAAAAGTTTTATCTAAGTGTAAAGAGTTGTATTTTAAAAGAGAAATGTAGGCCAATGCTTAACCATTCGAGACATAAACCCTTGCGTCAGGGTGTCCATTTATGGTGCACTTACAGGCCCCATTCTTTCATTTAAAATTTTGTTTTCTTGTGATAACCATAGCACAATATGTCCTTTATTTTATTTCCAACGTTCAACATCCGTAAACAAAACGTATCACGCCGAAAACTCAACTTTTTAGTTACATCTACTTACACGTTCTTCCACGTTATTTGCCGCTGTGTCTAGCTGAATGATTTACTACTGCTAGGGTTCTACGTTCCGCCAACAGGGCCGCGCTAGTGGGCTTTTTGGTGGCGTGAATCGTTAGGCCCGACTTTGCTAACCTTTTCCCCCACCACCGCGCGCTCACGGCTCGCTTGCGTGCCACTATACACGTTTATAGGCGGGCATCGTTCACATTGGCTGTAGCAGGGTGGTAACGGTGGGATTGTGAAAGAAGGGTTCGCTGGTTCATACCTCCGATGATGTGTTTTTTTTTGTTTTTTTTTGGAAGTCCATTATCTGTGCCATTGTATTTTAAATAGAAGCGTTAAAGGTTTTGAAGGTATTTTTGTTTATTTTTTAATAATAATTAATAGAACTCCTTCCGGGTATTTTTATATTTTAAATAGAAACGTTAAAGGTTTTGTAGGTGTTTTTGTTATTTTCTGATAATAATTAATAAAACTCCTTTCCTGGTAAAAGTCCTTTATATTTTAAATAGAAACGTTAAGGTTTTGAAGTTTTTTTTATTTTATTTCCTCACGTCCGCTTTAATGAATATTATTTACCTAATATTATAATGTCCCGCTTTTAAAATTAATTAGGGTTAACTATTTCTTTGAACTGCGCGGCAGACATTATGTGATGCGCGCGCATCCGGAGACGTGGTTAGCATGGTGCGCGCGCCACGCCAGACAGAGAGGGAAAAGGTTAGCCAAGTCGGCACGATGTCATATTATTTTTGGTGCCGAATGGCATTGAGACAAGTCGGCCAATGAGCGCACGAAGCGTTCGGGCGGACTGTGAAGAAGGTTTTTCGTTGTTGCCAACGTATGAAAACTTAAGACCCTACGTTAGTGTCGGTTACCCCTGTGCGCCTGATACTCGAAAATCGACCGAGCGATGGTCTCAACAAATAAAGCTGTAAAATTTGTTTTGGCGTAATCTTCCTCTCGGAGAGGGTAATTGCAAATTATTTGACTTAACTTACAACTTACAACTTATTTGATTTGGTTTAATTAAATTTTTTATTTATTTAAAAAAAAATAGACAAACCTGAGGGGATTAAATCCCAGAATGTCCGTGTGCACTGAGAAATACTGTAACTCACGTAATTGCGAACGAAAAAGAATATTTTATTTATTTTTATAACCGTTCTCTCTTGATATTTATGTAGTTTTGCTCTCGTCAGTATGCATGGTACAGCACCATCAACCTTCATGCTGTTATTGATGACTGAATCTGTCTACGTAAGTAACGAACTCATAGGCATTGAGACAACGTAAATAAAATAACGTATTTAAAAGTTACTTTTTTATTGTGTACAGGCGACTTTTAAGTCGACACTTCCAGGCCATGAAAAACATGAAACAAAACACGAACACGAAACAAAACATGAAAACAGTGTATTTGCCCGTGCAACCGACCATCAATTGAGGGAATTTGATGCCGCTTTCGACGTGACAGACTTGTTGGTTCAAGTCTCGATAAATTTTTGTATTTTAACGTCATATACTGTTGAAATGCGTGAATATATTGCTCGGAAATTGCAATTTACGGTACAATTACAAACAACTTGATTGTAATATGACACGGTATTCTAATAGTAATAGTAAATTTAATGTGCGTCTAATAAGCCCGATCGTGAGTACGAGTCTCAATTATTTCTTGTAAAAAATGAAATTTTACAATTTACAAATACACATTTTTACAACAACAACAACAACAACAACAACAACACTTAAAAACCATCTTGGTCTTTGAACCGATTTAGCACCAGTTATCAAGAGAATAAGAAAGAAAATATAATATTGTAAACTTAAAATATATGTCAGATAGAGATGAAAATTTATGGTCATTTTCAAGATATATTAAAGACATATTTGTCATAAGAAGAATATATTTAACAAACATATAAAATATAAAAATTCAATGTGGGTTAGCCCAAAAAATTATTTTTACCACATAATCTTTACTATAGCATGTAACTACACTGAAATGACCGTTTAAAACATGTTTGTCTTTTCATTGTGATTTGTAACGAATTTTTCAATTTTTTTTAAAATCATGAAATTTGGAAAAATTGGTGTTTTGGTCAATTTCTTAAATTGGCTTTAACCTGCTTCTTTTCTATTCCAAATAGATACTTGAGCCTCATACTAATGTAAAATGGCCCTTTATAACATTGTGTCTTGAAACGGAATTTGAAATATACACCCAAACACCCAAAAATATGCATTTCAAAATCACACCCATTCTTGGCAATCAGGATTTTGTCACAGAACCACTTGCCCAAATTACTAAACAGAATATAGAGAACTTACAGAAAAGGCTTTCGAGTACATCAATAATGGGCAATATTTTTTTGGATCAAAATCCTCCAAGGTCACGGCGCATAAAGATCGTTCCCATGTTATTTCTTATGGGAGATGTTAACCAATGGGACCTATATCGAAAAATGTCATGTTTGACTTTTTTGGGAGGGTCATGATGTAGCCAGTAGTTATTCTGTTAATTCCTAAATTCATAACTAGTGAGTCCGAATGAAATGTTTTGTGTTTTTTTTTAGTTTCGCGGGTAAATATCCCTTTAAGCTTCATTTAGAAGAAAAGATTTGATTTTCAATTTAAACAGTGAAAGTGAATCAGAATATTTAAATGATGCTGGTAATTTATTAAATATTTTACTACATTAGTGAGTCAGGCTTTTGTCGTTAATTGTGTGGTTACATTTTAGGATGAAAAATATGTGAAAATGGATTTAAGATAGTGCTTCCTGCCGGAGTTTACACCAACGCCAGAACGATTTCCCCCCGTTTTGGACAGTCATAGATATGATGAGAGATAAGTCACCGGTGTATTTGCCGTCTTCCTGGAACAATTGGGCCAATTAAGCGAAAATAATGCCAAACTTTCATGCACAATGAATGTCAAAACATAATAGCTATACCTGTATTTAATTACCGTCTTATTGCCTAGTACATTTACAAAAAAAATACGTAATAGTAGAAAATTATCAAAAGTTTTGCGAAATTTAGAAAAAGCTCCGGATTTGATGAAAAACGATTTTTTTTCTGTACTACGAAAAGAAATCAATTTACGTTTAACAAAACCTGTTAGGACTATAATTAACAATGTAATATATGCATTTATAAGTGCATTTCATTGTTAATTCATTTTTTTTCCAATGTGTTATACGACGTACCCAGACTACTGAACATAGATCCAGCAATTTAGTTTCTGACATCCGCCCGGCAAATGAAAAACATCCAAACCACGTAATCTATAAATAATTTGAACTTCCAATAATATATTTGTGAGCAATGTGATATTAAATCACTGTGAATTCCCTTAATTACATGGTGGTTTCTGCAATTCATTATCGATCACCAAAGCAATGCATGAATATTTCAATGAGGAACTGCGAAATAGCATTCAACATATTTTTATAGAAACAAATTCACGCACCAAATGCAAATGTTAAATGCAATACACATGATTTTTAAATAGGTTTTGTGTGTGAAGATGTTGCTTGTTATGAAAGTTTATGCTTGATATCCTCAACTGGGACTCGAAACCAGCACCCTTATCTTCGTACTGGTGCATCTATAATCGCGTTTTATAATACTACGGCGAAACTGGTCATTTTTGTCTTAGAAACATGATCAAAAACATAATCAGCATGAGAAAGATGAACAAATTACAAATACAGTAACATAAATAGTTTACGATTGTGTTGATTTCACAGAGAAAAAGCAGGTATACAAAACACAAAATTAAATTTTATTATCACAATAAAATTTTTACCGCATGGCAATTATCAGATAACCTGAATAATGGAACTGAACAAGCAGCGCATTATCGTATCCACTAAACTGAATTGCTGGCCCGGTGCTCGAGTTTGAATGGAGATAATTGCTCTACTGGACTTTGCTCTAGGGGTGTACAGCGAAAACTACCTGGAAAGGTGGTGTAAACTCCGGCGGGGAAGGAATGAGGGGCATTTTTTTGGAAAATGATCAGGATTTGAAAGCTGCAGTGAAATGAGCTTTGTCTTTTGTATGGTATCTCACTCACTCCTTAAGGGGAATCCCTAGACCCAAATATGATTTTTTAAGAATGCAGTAAAGACGTCTGAAAAGTAAGTAGAATGTAAGAGGGGCTTAATAAATGAGCGGATAATTTTTTTGAAATTTTTTTGACGGGACATAACCTCAGAATCAACAATTGTATTCAAATTACTGGAATCAGTTGCTCAAGTTCAAAATTGAATTTTTAGCAGCGGTTTTTTGTATATTATTTCTATACTCCTTTATCTACAACCTAAATAAAAGGATTTTTGGATTTATATGTTTTGTTGCGTTGCACAATTTTTTTCGCCTGCCGGTACAATTTCAAATTTTTTACCGTTTAACGGAAAAAATCGTGCAACGCCACAAACCATATAAAACCAATAATACTTATATTTAGGTTGTAGATAAAGGAGTGTAGAAATAATATACAAAAAACCGCTGCTAAAAATTCAATTTTGAACTTGAGCAACTGATTCCAGTAATTTGAATACAATTGTTGATTCTGAGGTTATGTCCCGTCAAAAAAATTTCAAAAAATTATCCGCTCTTTTATTAAGCCCCTCTTACATTCGACTTACTTTTCAGACGTCTTTACTGCATTCTTTAGAAATCATATTTGGGTCTAGGGATTCCCCTTAAGGCTATTCGACCGCGTTTTTCTATTTTCCAAAATATGCTTCCAAGTCAAAACATAGTTAATGGCTTTGAAACCTGGCTATTTTAGAAAATCAAAAATATTTTTTTCAAATTTTTCTGATCCGGTACACGTCCAATATAGCCATCTCAAAATAATTTCAAACTTCAATTCGCCAAGGCACATCATTCAACGTAGGGTGTTGTGCTTTAGTGACATTAATTTTCAACTAGTTTTCTATAGACTGACTGAGAGAAAAAATATTTTTTTTAACAATTGTCTTTCTTGCGAATTTTTTTGTTTGGCGGTACAAATCGGTAAAAAATACCGCCAAACGAAAAAATTCGCAGAAAAGACAATTGTTAAAATAAATCTTTTTTCTCTCAGTCAGTCCATAGAAAAACAGTTGAAAATGAATGTCACAAAAACACAACACCCTACGTTGAATGGTGTGCCTTGGCGAATTGAAGCTGGAAATTATTTTGAGGTGGCTATATTGGCCGTGTACCGAATCAGAAAAATTTGAAGAAAATATTTTTGATTTCTAAAATAGTCAGGTTTCAAAGCCATTCACTATTATTTTGACTTGGAAGCATATTTTGGAAAATAGAAAAACGCGGTCGAATAGCCTTTAGTGCCCAGTGCTCCACTTGACTTGACTTGACTTGACTTGACTTGACTTGACTTGACTTGACTTGACTTGACTTGACTTGACTTGACTTGACTTGACTTGATTAGATTCGATTCGATTCGAGGTCCGTGAACTTGGTCCCAACTAACTCTCAAAAGTTAAATATAATTGGAAAGTGGCACTCCGATGTAGTGTGTCCAAACCGTAGATTTAATGCGCCTTTACTTTCGGTTAAAATTGCATCTAAAGCATGGGGGTAGAAGGGCAATTATCGCTGCCCCTCCCCCCTCCCAACTGTTAGCATTTTATGTCAAATTTTAAACATAACTAGTATGCCACAACACGATTTAGTGTGTCCAAAAAGCAAAATTTGTGCGCATTCACTTTCGGCTAAATTTGCATCTTAATGTTGTGGGGGGGTGGGGTTGGGGGCAAGTAACGCTGACACACCCCCCTTAACTGTTCGCACTAAATGTCAAAATTTAAAAATATAACTATTTGGGGCCCGAAAACCCGATTTAGTTTTGCCCAAAACCGCAGAATTAGTCCCGCCTTTTTTTTAAATAAAAATTGCTTTTAAAAGGGGTGGCGGGGTTTTTAAGTCTAGCTTGCCCCCCCCCCCCCCCCCCCCAACTGTTCCCCTATATGTCAAATTTAAAAATTAGTATGGGCAGAAACCCCAAATTTAAAGTCTGTTAAACCCTGCAATTTAGGCCCCTTTTAAATTGGGGGTTTAAAATTTTTAACGAGGGGGGGGGGGGTGGGGGGGAGAAAGTAACACTCCCCCCCTAATTTTTGGCACATATGTAAAATTTTTTAAATATAACCAGTGTTCAGAAACCCGATTGAGGGGTTTTCCAAACTGCAAAATTAGTGCCCCTTTTAAATTTGGGGTTAAAATTTTTGAAAACTGAAAGGGGGGGGGGGGGGAGCAAGTTACACTGCCCCCCAAACCTTTTTGTACATATGTAAAATTTTTAAATTTAAAACCAGGGGTTGCTCAAACCATTGAGTGTTTTTCAAACTCAAAATTAGGGGCGCCTTTACTTGGGGTTTTAATAGGGTACTGTAGGGGGGGGGGGGGGGGGAGCAAGAAACCCCCTGCCCCCCTAACTTTTGGGGCACTATATGTCTTTTTTTAAAATAAAACCCGTGTCCCACCCAACCCGTTTGATTGTTTTCAAACTGCAGAATTATGCCCCTTTCTTGGGGTTTAAATATTGTACTGTGGGGGGGGGGGGGGGGGGGGTGGGGGAGCAAGTAAACTCCCCCCCTAACTTTTTGGCACTATATGTAAAATTTTAAATATAACCGTGTGCTGCAACCCGTTTAAAGTGGTTCAAACTGCGAAATTAGGGGCCCTTTTTTAACTCTGGGTTTATTGTATCTGAAAAGGGTGGGGGGGGGGGGACCCGTTCCCACTCCCCCAACTTTTTGGGAAACTAAAATGTAAAATTTTAAATAAAACCCCCCAAGTGTGCTGAAACCCCTTTAAGTGTTTTCCCAAAACTGCAGAATTAGTACGCCTTTATTTTCCCGGTTAATATTGTTCTTGGGGGGGGGGGGGGGGGGGGGGGGGAGCAAGTAACCTCCCCCCCTAACTGTTGGAAACTATATTCATTTTAAAATAAAACCCCAGTGTGCAGAAACCCCGATTAATGTGTTCAAACTGCAGATTTAGGGGCGCCTTTAACTCTGGGTTTAAAATTTTTGTATCTTTAGGGGGGGGGGGGGGGACAATTTTTACACTCCCCCCCAAAAACCTGTTGGCACTATAGGAAATTTTTAAATATCCAGTTTTGCAGAAAACCCGATTTAGTGTGTTAAAACTGCAAAATTTAGTACCCTTTATTTTGGGTTTAAATATTGTACCCTGTAGGGTGGGGGGGGGGGGGGGGAAAGTTACACTGCCCCCCAAACTGTTGCACTATTTTTCTTTTTTTTTAAATATAACCATGTGGGGCAACCCGTTAAGTGTTTTTTCAAACCCCAAAATTTGGGGCGCCTTTATTTTGGGTTAAAAATATTTTTTCAAAAAGGGTGGGGGGGGGGGGGAGCAAGTAACACTCCCCCCCAACTCTTGCACTATTTTTAAAAAATTTTAAATAAAACTATTTTTCTGCAACCCGATTAATGTTTCAAACTGCAAAATTTACCCCTTTTTACATTGGGTTAAATATTTTTTTCTAAAGGGTTGGGGGGGGGGGGGGGAGCAATCCATTTTCCCCCCAACGGGGAGCACAAATTTTTTTAAATTTTTTTTAATTTAAAACCCCAGGGGTGCAGCAACCCAATAAGTTGTTTAAAACGCAAAAATTAGTGCGCCTTTACTTTCGGTTAATATTTTTTTCTAAATGGTGGGGGAGGGGAGCAAGTTACACTGCCCCCCATTTGTTAGTACTATATTTGAAATTTTAAATATAACCAGTGTGCAGCAACCCGATTAAGTGTTTTTAAAATTTGGCAGAATTATTTACGCCTTTATTTTTGGGTTTAAATTTTTTTTTTTCAAAAAGGGTTTTTGGGGGGGGGAAGCAAGTAACACAACCCCCCTAACTTTTGGGCACAATATTAAAATTTTTAAAAAATATAACCGGGGTGCTGCAACCCGATTAAAGTGTTTTTCAAACGCAGAATTAGGGGCGCCTTTACTTGGGGTTAATTTTTTTTTTCCTAAAGGGTTTGGGGGGGGGGAGCAAATAATCCCCCCCCTTTATTTTTTGGCACTATATGTAAAATTTTTTAAATATAACCATTGTGCAGAAACCCGATTAATTTGTGTTCAAACATTAAAAATTAGGGGGCCCCTTTTTACTTGGGGAAAAATTTTGTAACTTAAGGGTGGGGGGTGGGGGGGGTACCCAAGTAACACTCCCCCCCTTACTTTTGGCGCTATATGCCCAAATTTTTTAAATATAACTGGGGTTTTCGGCCAACCCGATTGAGTGTGTTCAAACGCAAAATTAGTGCCCCTTTACTTGGGGGTTAATTTTTTTTTCAAAAGGGGTTTGGGGGGGGGGAGAAAGTAACACTGCCCCCCTTATTTTTTGGCACTATATGTAAAATTTTTTAAAATATAACCAGTGTGCGGAAACCCGATTAAGTGTGTTAAAACATTAGAATTAGTGCGCCTTTTTCCCTTGGGGGGGGTTAAAATTGTAATTTAAGGTGGGGGGGGGGGGGGGGGGTAGCAAGAAACCCAACCCCCCCCCTTACTTTTTGGCGCTATATGTAAAAATTTTTTAAATAAAAACTCTTGGGGCAGCAACCCGATTACGTGTGTTCAAACGGGCGAATTAGGGGTCCCTTTACTCTGGGTTTAAAAATTGTATCTGTAGGGGGGTTTGGGGGGGGGACAAGTAACACTCCCCCCCCAACCTTTTTACACTATTTTTTAAAATTTTAAATATAACCAGTTTTCGGGAAAACCCTTTAAAGTGTGTTCAAACTCCCGGGAATTAGTGCGCCTTTACTTCGGTTAATATTGTTTTCCTGTGGGGGGGGGGGTTTGGTGGGGGGGAAAGAAAACCACTCCCCCCCTAACTGTTAGCACAAATATGTCAAATTTTAAATATAACCAGTGGTCCCGAACCCGATTAAGTGTGTTCAAACTGCAGAATTAGTAGGGCCTTTACTCTGGTTAATATTGTTTCTGGGGGTGGGGGGGGGGGGGGGGGGGAAGTAAACTGCCCCCCACTGTAGCACTATATGTAAATTTTTAAATAAAACCCAGTGTGCAGCAACCCATTAAGTGTTTCAAACTGCAGAATTAGTGCCCCTTTACTCTGGGTTAAATATTGTATCTTAGGGGGGGGGGGGGGGGGGAAGTAAAACTGCCCCCAAAACTGTTGGCACTATATGAAATTTAAATAAAAACCAGGTCAGCAACCCGTTGGTGTTTCAACTGAGAATTAGTGCCCTTTACCTGGGTTTAAAAATTGTTCTGAAGGGGGGGGGGGGGGAGAAAGTACACTCCCCCCCTAACTGTTGGCACTATATTTTAAATTTTATATATAACCAGTGTGCAGCAAACCGATTAAGTTTTTTTCAAACGCAGAATTAGTGCCCCTTTTACTTCGGTTAATATTGTATCTGTAGGGTGGGGGGGGGGGGAGCAAGTAACACTGCCCCCCAACTGTTAGCACTATATTTTAAATTTTTAAATATAACCAGTGTGCTGCAACCCGATTAAGTGTGTTCAAACTGCAGAATTAGTACGCCTTTTTTTGGGGTTTATTGATTTTTAGGGGGGGGGGGGGGAGAAAGTACACTGCCCCCCTAACTTTTGGGCACTATATGAAATTTTTAAATATAACCATGTGCACAACCCCTTTAAGTGTGTTCAAACTGCAGAATTAGTGCGCCTTTACTCTCGGTTAATTTTGTTTTTTGGGGGGGGGGGGGGGGGGGAGCAAGTACATGCCCCCCAACTTTTGGGCCTATATGTAATTTTAAAATTTAAAACCATGTGCAGAAAACCCGATTAAGTTTTCAAATGCAGAATTAGGGGCGCCTTTACTTCGGTTAATATTGTATCTGTGGGGGGGGGGGGGGGGGGGCAATTACACTCCCCCCCCAACTTTTGGGCACATATTAAAATTTTAAAAAAAACCAGTGTGCACAACCCGATTAAGTTGTTCAAACTGCAAAAATTTGGCCTTTATTCGGTTAATATTGTTTTTGAGGGTGGGGGGGGGGGGAAGTAACACGCCCCCAAACTTTTGCACAATTTTAAAATTTAAATATAACCAGTGTGCAGCCCCCGATTAAGTGTTTTCAAACTGCAGAATTAGTGCGTTTTTACTTCGGTTAATATTGTTCGTAGGGGGGGGGGGGGGGGGGGGGGGGGCAAGTAACCTGCCCCCCTAACTTTTGGCACTATATTTTTATTTTAAATATAACCATGTGCGCAACCGTTAAGTGTGTTCAAACTGCGAATTAGTGGCCTTTATTGCGGTTAATATTTATCTGTGGGGTGGGGGGGGGGGCAAGTAACACTGCCCCCTAACTGTTGGCACAAATTGTCAAATTTTAAAAATATAACCAGTTGAGAAACCCGATTAAGTGTGTTCAAACTGAGTTTAGTGCCCCTTTTACTTGGGGTTAATATTTTTGTAGGGGGGTGGGGGGGGGGGGGCAATAACACTCCCCCCAAACTTTTGGGCACATATGTAAAATTTTTTAAATTTAAACCTTGGGCAGCAACCCGATTAGTGTGTTCAATGCAGAATTAGTGCGCCTTTATTTTCGGTTAATATTGTAACTGTAGGGTGGGGGGGGGGGGGAGAAAGAAACACTCCCCCCCTAACTTTTGGGCACTATATGTAAAATTTTTAATTACCAGTGTGAACAACCCGATTAAGGTTTTTTCAAACTCAGAATTAGTGCGCCTTTATTTTTGGGTTTAAATTGATGTAGGTGGGGGGGGGGGGAGCAATAAAACTCCCCCCCTAACTGTTGGCACATATGTCAATTTAAATATAACCATGTGCAGAAAACCCGTTTAAAGTGTGTTAAAAACTGCAGAATTATTGCCCCTTTTACTTGGGTTAATATTGTATTGTAGGGTGGGGGGGGGGGACCAAGAACCTCCCCCCCTAACTTTTGGCACTATATGTCAAATTTTTAAATAAACCAGTGTGCAGAAACCCATTAATGTGTTCAACTGCAAAGGGAAATTTTTTTTGGGGGGGGGGGGGGGGGGGCCCCCCCCCCTTTTTTTTTTTTTTTTTTTTTTTAAAACCCTTTTGGGGTTAAATTTGTACTGTAGGGGGGGGGGGGGAGAAAGTAACACTGCCCCCTCACTGTTAGCCAAATTTTTTTAAATTTTAATATAACCAGTGGGCAGAAACCCCGATTAATGTTTTAAAACTGCAAATTAGTGCCCCTTTTTACTTGCGGTTAAATATTGATCTGTAGGGGGGGGGGGGGGAGCAATAACACTCCCCCCTAACTGTTTGGCACTTATGTCAATTTTAAATATAACCAGTGTGCGCAACCCGATTAAGTGTGTTAAAACTGCAGAATTAGTGCCCCTTTCTTACGGTTAATATTGTAACGTAGGGGGGGGGGGGAGTAGTAACACTGCCCCCCCTAACTTTTGGGCACTAATTTTTAAAATTTTTAAATAAAACCAGTGTGCAGCAACCCGATTAAGTGTGTTCAAAACGCAAAAAATAGGCCCCTTTATTTTTGGGGGTTAATATTGTATTGGTAGGGTGGGGGGGGGGGAGAAAGAGAACACTGCCCCCCAACTGTTAGCACTATATTTTAAATTTTAAATATAACCAGTGTGCTGCAAACCCTTTAAAGTGTGTTCAAAACTGCAAAATTAGTGTCCCTTTTACCTCGGTTAATATTGTACTGTAGGGGGGGGGGGGGGGAGCAAGAAAACACTGCCCCCAACTGTTAGCATATTTTAAAATTTTTAAAATAAAACCATTTTCAGAAACCGATTAAGTGTTTTCAAACTGCGAATTAGTCGCTTTACTTGCGGTTAATATTGTATCTGTAGGGGTGGGGGGGGAGCAAGTAACACTCCCCCCCCAATGTTGGCACATATGTAAAATTTTTAATATAACCGTGTGCAGCAAACCCGTTTAAGTGGTTCAAACTGAAAATTGTGGCCTTTACTCTGGGTTTAAATTTTCCCAACAAACATTATATCGGGCCCCGTGGGGAAATTTAAAGGGGAAATGGGGGTTTAACTGGGGGAAGCGGGACTCCCGCCGGGACCCGCGAGGGAAGGTAGGGGACGCCCCGTGTCTGGGAAAGCAGGGGAAACCCCCGCACGGCCCGCGGGAAGGTTAGGGACGTCCCTCAGGGGAAGCGCGGGGAAAGCAGGGGGACGTCCCGCACGGGAAGCGAAAGGGGAAGGTTAAGGGGACGTCCCGTCGGGGGGAAAGTAGGGGATCCCGCACGGACCCCGGGGGAAGTTAAGGCGTCCGTCTGGGGGAAAAGCACGGGACGTCCCGACGGGACCCGCGGGGGCAATTAAGGATCCCTGTGTTGGGAAAGCCCGGGGACTTCCCGCATAGTTCCCGCGAAGAAGGGATTGGGGATAAGATACGTAGGGTAAACTGAAATCCCCGTAATTAAAAACGTCCGTTAGTAAACATAATTTACTATTTTCCCTGTGAAACAAAATGGAAATTTTTGTACTTCAGTCAATCTCCACCACAAAGAGTTGTGTGTGTACATTTTTAAAAAAAACCGAAAACCCAAATACCTTGGTAAAAATATATTATTAGTTTTTTTATTTTTTAAAATTAAACAAAAAGCTTTTCAATTAAAAAAAATTAAAAAAAAAAAATTTTTGTGTTTATATTTTTAAAATTCAAAGGAAATTTTTGTAAACGTTTTTTTTTTATTTTTATTTCCCGGGCCCACGGACCCAAAAATTCTTTCGCACACGCGAAATAACATTAAATTTTTTTATGCAGATAATTCTTTTGGGCTTTTGGCCTGCTTTCATTTTTCCCCCTGTAAACATTTTTGTATGACGAAGCAAAGATTCCATTTAAACTACACGGGAAAAAAAAAATTTCCCGGAATGTTTTTTTCCCTTCTTTCCGTTTGTTTTTTTTGATGGGGTTTTTTAAAACACGTTTCCGGTTTAAACCGATACTCCAATTGGCAATCCCCCGTGAAATTTTCAAAAGGGCCCTTTTTGTTTTTTTTAAAAACTTAGAAACTGCCACGAGCCACGTCGCTTTTTTTCCCGAAATATTTCGTTTTTTTTAAAAAAAAAATTTTTTCCGATTTAAAACCTCTCCCCTAAATGCTTTATTCGTTTGTAATGTTTTTTTCGCAAAACCCTTTAAATTTTATGAGTTAAAAAATTCGCGTAAAAATTTGAGCGAAATAAAAAAATTTAAATTTCTCACAAAAAAATCAAAATTTTTAACGTTTTTTTTACGACTTTTTTTAAATTTTTTTGACTTATATACCACCAAAAATGCTTTACCCAAATTGGGTATTTAAAAATTTAAATATTCGTGGTATTGTGCGTAATAGAAAAAAATTATTTTTTTTAAATCTTACCTACATGCTTTTTCGATTTTAATGTAGTGGGGTAATATAATTTTCGCCCCCGAAACCTCATATCTCGTCGGTAAAATTAAAAAAAAATTACCAAGCGGTCCCCGCAGCCCCTTTGCAAAAGGGGGAAAAAGAAAACAATTTAAAAAACCATCTGAATAACACATAGCCGCCAATTCACCAATTACGCTCACCAATAACACGCCTCCCCCCGAAAAAAACGTTTTTCGAAACTTTTCCCAGTAAACAAAAAATTTTCCCCCCAAATCTATGGTTTTTTTCTTTTCCCAACTGAGGGCAAAAAGATATGAAGATCTCACTGGGTGTCCCTTTAATTTTTTTTTTCATGTTCCCAAAAGAAATTTGTACCGTTATTTTTGTTTGGGCAAAACCCGCATCGCCTCCACGCCTATACTTTTTTATGCAAAATACACCCCCTCGGCATTTTTTCAAAAACTAGAACAAAATATCGAACAAAACGCTCGCCCTTTGAAAGCTTTTTTACTTTACCCACATTAAAATATACCGGACACCCTTTTGTATAAAATACTGAACAATTTTTCCAACACATCCAAAAAAATTTAAAAGACTATAAAGGATAGGGCCCCAAAGCAAGCACACAATAACTAGATTTCTCGGTTAGATTTTCTGTTTTAATCTATAGGGGGTTATTCCCCCCCCGCTCAAGCATCCTCCCTGGCGTAACGGTTTGATGCGGGCTTACAGTGGAGAGTCGCCCTGCTGGGCCGGTTCGAGCACCAAAAATTGAAAATTTTTTAAATTTCCTGCAATTAAAACATGTTTTGTTTCCAACCCACAGGCAATCAAAATGGTGTTTGAAAAAAAGACCCAAAAAGGGCCCTGTAACCGATATTTTTTAAAACTTTTTTTTTTATTTTTTTCGTTTAAGGGCCCACATAATTTTGCCCCTAGACCCCGGGAAAAGATCTACCGGGAAAAATAGCGGGAAAATCGCGGGACGGGCCCGTGCGGGATATGCGGGGAAAAACGCGGGACGTCCCGTGCGGGGAAAATAGCGGGAAGATCGGGACGTCCCGGCGGGATTTTTCGCGGGGGGGGAAAAATCGCGGGACGTCCGTACGGGGGGCCCCCGGGTTGGCCAGTAGGACACTTCTAGGGGGGGAAACCCCTACGGACGTCCCAAGGGGCCCGCCCGGGGAAATGCGGGAAAAAGGGGGTGCGGGAAGACGCGGGAAGACGCGGGGAAAACCCCCAAAAAATTTGTTGGGGTTTATCTGTAGGGTGGGGGGGGGGGGGGGGCAAGTAACACCGCCCCCCCAACTGTTGGCACTATATGTCAAAATTTTTTTAAATAACCAGTGTTTCAGCAAACCCCATTTAAATGTTTCAAACGCAGAATTTGTTTCGCCTTTCCCTTTTTGGGAAAATTTACTTTTAAAGGGGGGGGGGGGGGGGGAGCAAGTAAACTGCCCCCCTAAAATGTTAGCCATATGTCAAATTTTTAAATATAAAAAAGTGTGCAGCAAACCCCATTAAGTGTGTTCAAACTGCAGGAAATTTGTGCGCCTTTACTCTCGGGGAAAATTGTATCTGTAGGGGGGGGGGGGGCAAATAACCCCCTTTCCCCCCCAACTGTTACACTAAGTCAAAATTTTAAAATATAACCAGTGTGAGGGAACCCGGGGTTAATGTGTTTAAAATGCGAATTAGTGCCCTTTTTCTCCGGTTTAAAATTGATCTGTAGGTGAGGGGGGGGGGGCCAAATTTTCCCTGCCCCCCCCACTGTTAGCCTATATGTTAAATTTTAAATATAACCGTGTGGGAGCAACCCGATTAAGTGTGTTCAAACTTGGGGGGAATTTGTGCCCTTTACTCTCGGTTAAATTGTATCGGGAAGGGGGGGGGGGGGGGGGGCAAATAAACCCGCCCCCCCCAACTGTTAGCACTTTTTTATGTCAAATTTTTAAAAAAACCAGTGGCAGCAACCCGATTTTAAATGTGTTTAACTGCAGGGAAATTTGTGCGCCTTTTTCTCTCGGTTTAAAATTGTATCGTAAAGGGGGAGGGGGGGGGGGCAAATTTTCACTGCCCCCCTCACTGTTAGCACTATATGTTAAATTTTTAAAAATAAACCCGTGTGCAGCCCAAACCCCATTAAATGTGTTTTTAAACTGCAGAAATTTGTGCCCCCTTTACTTTTCGGTTTTAAAATTTAACTTTTAGGGGGGGGGGGGGAGCTAGTTACACTGCCCCCCTAACTGTTTGGGAAAATTGGGAATTTTAAAAAATAACCATTTTGGGTGGCAACCCCATTAAGTGTTTTTCAAACTGCAGAAATTTGGGCGCCTTTTCTCTCGGTTTAAAATTTTATCTGATGGTGGGGGGGGGGGGGGGGGGGGAAGTAAGGCCCCCTCCCCCCCAACTGTTGGGACTATATTTTAAATTTTTTAAAAAACTAACCAGTGTGGGAGCAAACCCCCATTGAGGTGTTCAAACTGCCGAATTAGTGCGCCCTTTTCTCTCGGTTTTTAAAATTGGGTTTTGTGGGGGGGGGGGGGGAGCAAGTAACACTGCCCCCCTAACTGTTGGCACTATATGTCAAATTTTAAATATAACCAGTGTGCAGCAACCCGATTAAGTGTGTTCAAACTGCAGAATTAGTGCGCCTTTACTCTCGGTTAATATTGTATCTGTAGGGTGGGGGGGGGGGGGGCAAGTAACACTGCCCCCCGAGCAAGTAACGATTA